>OMKX01054673.1:20516-48765 GCA_900302425.1 Brosme brosme
AATAGTTGGCTTTAGCTCAGTTCAATCCTGGAATATGCCACATGTTGCTAAGGAGCAGTGTATTTGCTCAGCTGAATTCCCCACACTTTTCAAATAGCCTTTCAGCTGTTTAAACTAATGTTAACTATCCAGTTAATTTACAACTGTTTACCCAAGTGTGGGATGGTCATTTTGAAACTGGACTGTTTTTTATACAGTACTCCTATACCGTGGAACAGCTTGCTATATTTGTTGACTGTCCTACACAAACCACATAATTGTTGGTTTTGCAGAGATTTGGTTTTCGGAAAATGTTAGGCTATAATCTAAATGTGTTACTTTCTTGCACCTCATAGTGTAGACGTTGGCTTACGTGAGATAAATAGGTAGTAGGAAGTAGGCATGTTTTTTTCAAATGTTAAATCATGGTTTTATACTAGTGGTGAATAGTCACTGACAGGAAACAGGAAATGAGGCACAGCACCTGAAAGCTGAATGCTCAAAGATGGAAGAAATGGGTTGACACATATGTTTAAGAAGAAAAGGTTTTCCCCATGACAAAAATTGTGTTCAAATATAAACAATACAGTTTGTTTTTATCTTTATTTTGTGTGCATGTAAGGCAACATCATGTTTTCGACTAGGGTCGCCTCACAAGTTGATGAAAGACGTGTACATTTGTATAATGTTCATATATAATATTCCTTTCCGACAGGGAGAGGGTGCCCGTGCGGTCCCGCTTGCTGGCCATGTGGGCTTTGACAGCATGCCCGACCAACTGGTCAACAAGTCTGTCAACCATGGCTTCTGCTTCAACATCCTCTGTGTCGGTGAGTGATTCTTACATGCAAGCATCCCCACCCACATCATTCAGTGATAGTCTGCTTCAGTGTACAAAGGCATGGAGACCAGCTCATGGTTAGAGACCCATTCCAGAACCTATGTTCCTGACCTGGTTATTGGCAGATTGGCTTAATGAGGTGTACTACATCAATGTCCGAATGTATTTCAAGATGGAAATATGTGTCCATCAATATAATAAATGGTCATGGTTAAATATTTCCTAAAAGTTATAAGATATAGATTGATGATGATGATGGAAGAAAAAAAACAATACAATTACCTAATATTGTCAATTATAAGGCCTGAGAGTTTTTAGAAGTAATAATATGGAATATTCTGTCAGCCATTTTGTCGAACTCAGACACAAGTGATTGAGTTTGATGGAGTGCGTGTGTGTGTGCTATGTGTTTAACTTCTTGGCCAACAAGGCTTTCTTGCCATCTCAAGTCACAATAACAGAATCCTCCTCCGTGACCTCCAACTCCTTAGGCCATCGAAGGGTCAAAAAGCTACTTTGGCCTGACAGGAAGTAGAAATATGTCCAGGGTGACCCCTCCCAGTGATGTGCAGATTCCAAAAACGTCCTGTGTAAAGGATGATGTATTAGAATAGCAACGATATTAGGGCTAATGTAATGACTCTGCACTTCTTATGACAAATGTACTTATTGTAAGTCGCTTTGGATAAAAGCGTCTGCTAAATGCCCTAAATGTAAATGTAAATGTAAAATGACTCTGACAAGCCGGAGTATGTTTAGAACAGTGAGGAAGGTGGTTCAGTGAGTGAGCGACTCAGCTGACTGCCTCCCACTGTAAAATGGAAGTCGGACATCTGTTTGCATGAGTCTGTTCCTTGCTCATCTTGTCACAATAGATCTTTTCTTTTAGATGTGTTGAAGCACTTATCCAGTCAGTTGTACCTCCTGCCTTTGGTCTACGTTGTTCTCCGCAGCAAAGAGGATTGTGCGTCATGACACCATTCAAAACCAGGTCAACACATGATGTTTGCCGAAAGTCATCTGGATAGTGTTGGATCATTTATTTTCTTGTGAAAATGTTGTGTCATACTCCTTAAGACCTCTAGGAGTGAATCTGTTCTAGTCTCTGCATGTATTTAGAGAGTGAGGATATTGGCAATACATACAGCAGCATCTAACCATAACCATAGCTCACTTTTTGCCAAGTACTGTTTTAGAAGGCGGTAGAAATGCTGAACTCATTGTCCATAAAGTACTTGCTTTTCAAGAATGTACGCCGGTGACCACAGTCTCCATTTAAAGCCCAAAAGGGTTTGCTTAGCAAAACAATAAAAGGGCTAGAAAAAGCAAAAAAATACTGGACTGGGGTTTGTTGTCACTGCTAAACAACTATTAGTATTTCCAGAGGGGCCAGCTTGGAGATCATTTATGTGACGTGTATTTTATTAGCATTTGGTTTATTTAAATTTCCTTTCCGTCTCATTTTAGGGACATTCTTGTGAATCTTGCTGAAACTGGTATTATTTATACCAGTTTCAGCCGTCCTTTGTTTCTAGCTGTACAACGCATGGTAGGGATCAGGTGTCTGGTATATGGCTCTCCGATAGACCTACACACCCACCTTTTTAGAGGCTCGTGTTTCACTAAGAAAGAGTTAGGTCGCTGTAGCTATTGTTCAGGGACCAACATTTGATTGGCCTGGACAATTGCCTCAGCAAATCACATTCTGATAAGGAATGCCAGAAATAAAGGACAATATAGCGAATGAAACCTAATTTCTTATTTTCCCTAACGTTATGTGTGAAACCTAACATAATTGTCAGAAACTAAAGCGCGCACACACATCTGGGGATCACACCCAACAAGCCATGGCTATACAGTTACACCCCTAAGCAAACTGGGTGTTTATTACCCAGCATTGTGAGTTTCTAAATTCAAGTCCATGGCGAATGCCAATGCATGCCAATTACTTTTTTGATTGTATTAATTCTGTGGCACATAGTTGTATGGAAAGTCATGAAAAGTGTTTTATTTTAGTGAGGTGACGTCAAATCATTATCTTAGCTTATGCGTTTAAATTCAAGATGGATTGCATGAATACCTGGTATCTGCGGTACGTGTACGTTTAGACCTCCATAAACATATATTGTTAAATGTGTTATTGGTGTATTCCCGTGTTGATGCCAGCCTGACTCAAGAATCTGACTTGTACAACGTATAACTCAACAATGCCCGACCGTTTTCCCGCTGTGTTTCTAAAGGGGAGACTGGGCTGGGGAAGTCCACCCTCATGGACACCTTGTTCAACACCAAGTTCGAAGGAGAGCCCACTCAGCACAACCAGCCAGGGGTGCAGCTCAAGTCAAACACCTACGAGCTCCAGGAGAGCAACGTACGGCTCAAGCTTACCGTCGTCAACACAGTGGGCTTTGGTGACCAGATCAACAAGGAAGACAGGTGAGCCAACCTCGTAGTCGTAGTAGGACATTTAAAGAAAAAAGGCTAGCAGCAAAGTCATGGGAACACCTAGTGTGAGTTTCCCCTTGGGCAGAGTAATGTATACGTTTGATATCCGTGACACTTGATGCGTGCTATCTGCTAGAATTGCTGTAGTCCTTGTAGATTTGCTTTCACACACAGTGTATGTGGAGCTATTGGATTGAGCCCCGGGGACTCTAGCCAGGCTAAGGTTGGGTTAGCATTTCCAAATGGAGCTTTCCATTGCCCCAGTCCACTATGAGAAAACAATAGAAGATAAGCACATTGCTGTTTAACAATGAGAAGGAGCAAAGAAATAAGATTAAAACCTAACTGGACGACCTGGGTTTGCGTTTCCTTGCGTGGCAAGATGGGACTTTACATCGTCTAGCAGCAGTTGGCCGTATAAAATGACATGTATGTGTTGGTGTCATCTTTCGGCTCTTCCCATTGGTCGAGTGCTGCAATGCGAGTATCCATGTGTTTGAATGCCTCTTGATCCATGCTTGACTTTCAGGAATTCAAGTTATTTTTTGTTCATAGTAGCTGCTGGTGCAGTTCAGGCCAGGGTAGTAGAAGCCCAAGGGTCCCATTCTGTGTCATGGTTTCATTTGAGTCGGTCAAGGTTAATTCCCTTACTAATTAATGAAAATGTCTTTGTCTTCCTCAAAAAAGGAATGACCCGTCGCTTTAATTAAAATATGCCCGAATTCCCAGATGAACCAGTATATCAATTTATTTGACCCAATTCTCCTGTTGACAGTTACAAATCCATCGTGGAGTTCATTGATGCCCAGTTTGAGGCGTATCTACAGGAGGAACTGAAAATCAAGCGCACCCTACACAGCTACCATGACACGCGCATCCACGCCTGTCTGTACTTCATCGCGCCTACAGGACACTCCCTCAAATCGCTGGACTTGGTGACCATGAAGAAACTTGATAGCAAGGTAGGGTCATCGCAACTATTGGCCTCCAAATGTGTTTTTAACTTGAGTCGCAGATCTAGAAATGAGGTTGCTGCCATAGTTTCTTTATCATCGGATCCTTGGGATAAAAGTCAGCAAAATGCTCTTGCATGTCATCCTAACCTCAATGTTTTGAAACCGAGGTCCAAATGCACTTAAACCATCCGGTCAGTTCCATTTGAGAAGCTTATATTCAGACCTTGTTGGTAATAAACAGATGGCTGTTACGTCTTCCGCCGAATGAGGAAAGATGAAAGCACCGCACAGAGGCCGTCAGCGTGGCGTCACGACGCGGTCATATGCTACGCTCATGGGGCCGTCGGCGCTCGTCTCGTTACTGCATCGGGAGTAGGTCAGCTGTAAAGTGTTGTTGCCTTGGTTACCGCGGCCTCATCCCTTCCTGAGGCGTCCTTCGCTAAAGTTCCCATTTGCATCGAGCCCTCTGGCTATGGAACAAAGCGCCGCCTCACTGTGGGCCAGAGCAGCTGTAGCCAGGGACAAATGGTAACGACACCGTCGCGGGCAGACAGACTACGGTGTGTGACTTTAGGCATGGCAACAGGGAGATGTGTTGACTAGAGAAGAGACACAGCCCTTTTAAATCTCCTGTGTGTGTGTCCTTGAGCTAAACATTTCATTCCTACGGTTATACAAGCACCGATCTTAGGCCGGGCAGCCGTACCGTTCCCAAAATGGCTGGAAGGAAAACGTGATGGAGATGGAGAGTGGGTCGGTGGCAACACACTTCGCTATTGCTGTTGTGTGGGAGTGAAAAGATCTTTGGTTGCCCATCCAATGGTGGGTGGACGGGATTTATTTTTTGCTCTCATTCTGCTTCCAGCATCTCTGTGGTGTCCATTTCTTCCACCAGAAATGAAATCTAAACCTATCCTCTTCTCTGCCACTTCCTCTGTTGCCCTCTCTGCCTCTCCTTCTAACCTCACTAAAGATGGATATTAGAATTGTTGGATGATGGTTGTTGAAAAGCATCCTTTTCCGACAATAACAGCCATGTATGGAGAGCTCTTAAAATCAGGAGATAAAACCTTTCGGCACTGTGCACTGCAGATGCTATTTTTACTGCACTTGTCGAGGTTGCATGGATGTCTGAAACACTCAGTGGCCTGATTACAACAAGAAAAGAAGAGATCCCTGAAGCTAGATAGAGAAGTGGTACAAAAATATACGTTATTCCGCTTTTGTACACTTTCGCAAACGAACACACCGCCCAACACAGCCACTTCAACACTGGCCAGCCATGGTCATGTGTTTGAATGGGGACCTGCTTATTTGAATACAGTCAAATCAACCAAATGTTCTCCTCACCCAGCGACCTATACCCCAGAAGGCTTGACGCTCCCCCCCAGGGGGTTAGCATTGTTGCCTCAGTTCCGTGTACGTTCCAGCGCACCTGCCCCCCCTTTGTTTACGTGGGTTTCCTTCGGCTGATCCGCTTTCCTTCCGACTTCCGAAGACACGACTGTAATGTGAATAGGTCACGTAGCAGGATACGTCTGTGTTACCAGTGCTTGATGCTACCGTGGGTAATAAAGGTTAAAGGCCCTATCCAACGGAGTAAAAAAAAACATCTTTCGTGAGGGGTCGTCTGCGTAAAACTAGAGGTGCGGGAGGGACGTAGCTTTTCAAAATGGGGGAGGGTTTGTCGCGTGGCTAGGTTTGAGCAAGCTTGCTAGCCTTGATATTTGTCAAAACCCAAAGCCAGCTGTCAGTCACTGTGCTATGAGTTAAAGTTGACGATAGACCAATGTTATTTGAAAAAATACTTTTCAGTTTAATGCCAGTGCAGGTATGTGTCATAACCGTATACAGCCATACCACCTAAGTAAGCGCAAAGTAATGTTTTGGCGCAAATATATAAAAAATACATACATTAAATGTAAAAAAATATGTAGGTCTATATATTTGTATTGAAGTAATTAAACTCTAGGTACCCAAGTTGGACCTCAGAGAGCAAACTGGAATAATTTTGCATTTTTTGCAAACTGGAAGTCATATTGTCTAGATGTGTTGTAATGGCCTGGTTGATTGGCAGTGTGTACCCTACTGCATGACTGCACAGCACAGATAACGCCTCCGATAAGGCTGTGGCAGAGAAAGAAATAAGTATATATTTGTTAAGTCATCCTTTTCAGTGCTTATCAAGCAGCTGTCCACAGTTGCCTATAGGTGTGAGGCACATGCAAAAATAAATGTTCTTAGTTTGAATCAGTCGTTGAAGTGACCAATGATTGGTCAAAAGGGATATTTTGACCAATGCATAATTGGATAGCTAATGTTGTGCCTGAGAAGTGAAGGTATTCTTAGGAATTCCTTCCTAGGAATATCTGCTCGCTATTTGTATGAAGAAGACCAATATCTAGTCTTTGAAACAGCTTGATAGACAGATAGGCATTTGTTAAGTGTTTTGTCTGGTCTGTTTTAACCCGTTTTCTAAATTTAGACTCGCAGCAGAGCTGATCCCCGCCAAGCTGTTCCACATTTAAACAGTACACTTCAAATGTTGTGTTTTGGGTTTCTCCTCGTCTCAACTTCTCTCGTGTTCTACTTCGTTATCAGGTCAACATTATTCCAATCATTGCCAAGTCCGACGCCATTTCCAAGAGCGAGCTGACAAAGTTCAAGATCAAAATCACCAGCGAGCTGGTCAGCAACGGGGTCCAGATCTACCAGTTCCCCACGGACGACGAGACCGTGGCCGAGATCAACTCCACCATGAACGTGAGTGGCTTTTATTCTACAAAGTACGCCCTCATCGCGTTGTCATAGACCTCACGGTACGCGGCCCGGACATATCATGTGATCGCCCGGGCAGCACAAGCGCCATCTGTGTCCACTCTGGTTGTCAGGAAGCCACTGTGGGAGGCTGTGTGTTTCTTCAGAGCGGTGCAATCGGCTAGCTCCTCTGACTGCAGGAAGCCCACGCTGTGGGAAAGGCCCCGAATCGCTGACACATGACCCAGAGCTCACTTACGCCACCACCCAGAGAGAGTGAAATACTCTGAGCTCCCATGAGCGCCTCTTCTTACTGCTAACTGATGTTTGTGTTTGTAAGCTAATGGTTAAATGGATCAATGGAGCACCTGAATCAGGATTCTGTTGCTCTGCTAATAACATGGATACATGCTGTGCTTTGCTAAATGTCTGTGACGTACTCCTGTCCTCCCCGGTCAGCCCCCTAGAGCTGCTCGTCTTTGTTGACATTCCCTTCTTCTGACAAATGCCAGATTTTGTCTTCCAGGTCTTCCCATGTCCCATCGCTCCCCATTCGTTAAAACTAGTTTGCTGAAATGCTGAATCTATACCGAGGTGCATTTGACTGATGATTTATAAAATAAATACTTAAAAAATATATATATATTTTCTGCTATTGCCTGTAATTTGCAGTAACATGTAAATTAGTAAGTATAGTTTAGAGTAACAACTGCTAAACCCAAAACAAACGTACGCTGAAACACAAAACTTTACTAATATGTTAGCTCAGCGCTAGCTTTCTCACACTCTTTGTTTATTGAGATACGGAGCAGCGGGGGGAAGAGCCCGGGGTAACTGATAAACCGGAGCATAAGTGAACCACTTCACGTCAATTTGTCAAAGCGGCTTCTGAACGGAGCGTGAAATCGGAAGATGATGATGCTAGCAGCACTTTACGTAATGCATTTCCGTATGTGGGCTGTAAGGGTCTAGGTGCTGTAAAATGTGAATATAAGTGGCTCTCTTTCTTTCTTTCTTTCTTTCTTTCTTTCTTTCTTTCTTCCTTTCTTTCTCTGGTGCGCAGGGCCATTTGCCGTTTGCGGTGGTGGGGAGCACAGAGGAGGTGAAGATCGGGAACAAGATGGTGAAGGCCCGGCAGTACCCCTGGGGGACCGTGCAGGGTAAGCCCGGGCCACGTCCCCCCCCCACAGGAAACGAGGAGAGGGAGACACTTTCACCCCCCCTTTTCCGAACCACTCCTCTCCCCCGACTTGAGCGGTTTCATCCAGTGTTAGCGGTTGAGTTTGTCATGTGGGATTACGTGTGTGTGTTATTAAAATATATCTATTGCTGTTTACTATGTAGGCGTCAGGCTGTTGAGATGCTGTGTTATCCAAAGGGATTTACCGGGAATTCAAATACATGTTATTGAGGCATCTCACTGGAGGACGTCTACAGGTTAAACTGCAGCCATTGACCCATCAAACCTAGAACACCCCAGCCACTATATTTACTGTACGTCTAATGGACAGATGCAAGCGACATCCCAAGTGTTATTCACAGTAATGGAAAGGACGGGGGAGAACAAAAAACGAACACTTAGTCGTACGTATCCAAGCCATCTCTTTGGGGCTGGAATGTTGACCCTGGTTGTGGTGAATGATGATGGGTCGCTAGAGACGTCAGATTACACCAGCCCAATGCGACCACGGAACGGGGGAAACTTGGATTCATGTATTGGAATCATGCTGTACATGCCGGTATACAGCCCTCACCCACCACACGGTGCATGGGACACTGCAGCAGTCGTGGCGATAACCAGGACATTTCGAGAGTTGTGAAAAATTGTTGTTGCGAAATGCAATGATTTCAATGATTTAATTATTGACCCTTTCGAATCAATAATTCACACCAATATAATCACGACTCCATAGGAGTATTGAGTTGGATGCAGCATTATGGTAAATGTGACCATAGCTTCTGTAATGCGTCTATTAAGTATATCTTATATCCCATTGTATGTTTTCCTGTTCGTATAGCGTGTGTGGAAGTTGGTCAAGGGTTTGTGCATGAGTCATGCCTTCCCCCCACAGCTTAAGTACAATAGTTTTGGCCTGAGTCTGTCACTCAGTGTGTGCCTGCGTGCATTGCTACATAGCAGAGGTCCAATATTTCCCCATTTGTTTTGACAGTGAACCTATTATCCTTTGTAAACAATGTGCAAACTGACGCGTACTGTTACAAAATCAGCGTGAACTATTGTTCCCCGTATTATACACCGAATCTAACGGCTGTGCTTGGGGTTCGGCAGTGGAAAACGAGAACCACTGCGACTTTGTGAAGCTGCGGGAGATGCTGATCCGGGTGAACATGGAGGACCTGCGGGAGCAGACGCACACACGCCACTACGAGCTGTACCGCCGCTGCAAGCTGGAGGAGATGGGCTTCAAGGACACGGACCCCGACTGCAAACCCTTCAGGTACGGCCCCTGGGTTTACGCCGCTCACACTCACAAGACAAGGCCCCAGGGGGGGGGGATGGATGGATATTGTAGCGGTTTTCCCTTGCCACACTCCACCTCGATGATTTTACTGGGCTCCTGGACAAGGGTGGTCGATGTTTAAACCAGGTTATTGCAGAGTTTGTAGAGTGTTGTAGGAAGAGCAGGTGTTCCATACTGCCATGTCATAGATGTTTTTTGAGTGTGTGTGGTGATGGCTGGTTCAACCTGTGTGCATTTATTGTCCAGCCTTACCCAGCCCCAGAGTCTAATCGGGTCTGACTCGGGCCAGGTGAGGCTGCCTAAACCATCAGTCAACCACACACACTCCACAGATATACTCATAAATATATCATAAACCAATGTGTGGAGCACCAACTGGGTAGATTTGACAAATACAGAGTTGTGTTCACTTATTAGTCCTCACTGTCAAAAATCATCTACATTATCATGACATTTCTTTCATAATATTCAAACTTCCCTTTTTATTGTATGAGTTAGGTAACATCCTACGCCCATTACATCACTGCTGCACACTGTAAACCCTGGTCTATGAAATGAGATTGCTGACATTATTATTAATATCATGCACACTTGGACACTTTAGTCTGCAGGAGACCTACGAGGCAAAGAGGAATGAGTTCATGGGCGAGCTGCAGAAGAAGGAAGAGGAGATGAGGCAGATGTTTGTCCAGCGAGTCAAGGAGAAGGAAGGCGAGCTCAAGGAGGCTGAGAAAGAGGTGTGTGTGTGTGTGTGCTTGTATGTGCGTGCATTGGTGTTTGTGAATGCGTGCTTCAATACCCCACATTACCTATTTACAATACAATCCCTTTGAGAGGAGATGTTTCTCCTTATTCCTGCTTTATTGACACCCAAAATCTCCTGTAAACCTCCACACAGCTGCATGAGAAGTTTGACCGCCTGAAGAAGCTCCACCAGGACGAGAAGAAGAAGCTCGAGGACAAGAGGAAATCTCTGGACGACGAGCTGAACATGTTCAAACAGAAGAAGACCGCAGCAGAGCTCCTGCTGAACCAGGCTCAGCAGGCAGGGGGCTCCACCACACTCAAGAGAGACAAGGAGAGGAAAAAGTAAGTGCTCTTTTATTTGTTTTGGTTGCGTTTGGAAAAATAAAGAAGGAATCGCCACTTAACTGTGAGTGAACATTGGAGCAGTCTGGGTACTAGGACATAACAAATTGCAGTGTATTACTATCACTTTAACATGCTTAATGTTCTCAGTGGAGCCATGTGTATGTGATGTGTATAACCTGTAGAAGGTAATTGTACAGGATTTTGCCATCTGTTTACTTTTCTGAAAACGAGCATTAACTATTTCTTGTACATTGTATTTACTGATTTGTATGCTTTGTGTGGTACTTTTACATAACTCTCAGCTTTCGTCTGAGTCGAAAGGTACGGTGGCTGTCATTCAGGTGTCTGCTCACACAGGGGGGTTGGCTCGCATACCGTTATTAGTGCCAACAAATCCTTAACATTGATGGTGTTGTTTGTATTCGTCCATATCAATCCTGAATATTTGCATATTTAACGAGTTATGTCTTATTTATGTGGCTGGTCAAGCTGCTTTGGTAATTCCTCCTGATTGTATGTTCAAGCTGATGAGACCCGGTGCCCGTTTTAAAAGGACGAAGACTTTAGCGCTTAAAAAAAGGTCATTGTTTTTTCCCTTTTTAAACATATTTTCCTTCCAGCCTCGTCCCCGCTTCCCTCTTTTCACTCCTTAAAACAAACCCTCTAAACAGGAAAGCCGTGCTCCCGCAGATCCTCAACCCTCCTCCTCTGTTCTGCCTTTCCTAACCTCCCTATTCATACTGCCTTCCATTTAGGCCTCATACTGGTCGCACCGATGTAAATGGATAATTAAGTTACCGCATGTTGTTGTGTGTGCTGATGCATGTAATGTCTTCCAGTTAACTCCCACCTACCCCACTCGCTGCCTACCGCATGAGACCCCACTCCCGGTAAGGTTTCCCTCCTCAAGTAGGAAGACATTTTCGACAGATTATATGTGCCTACTTAAACTGAAATCTATAACTACAAGAGTGCCGTCGTCTAATTAAGTCGCCCCCATCCCCCGCCCCCTGTAGATTGATTGTGTCCTCTACGTTTTATATTTGACTCTAACCCCACAATCTGCTGTTCTCGGCCCGAGTCCTTTTCCCTTGCCTATCCCTACTGCCAGACAAAGAAGCATTCAGGGGCGATACCCACACACCGGTGCTGCCCACAGCCCCTGGGGCTCTGCCGTTACTGGGCCACACCTGTTGCGTTGATCTCGCAGACATACATTGGCCCCCCTCTGTTGTGTAACAACAAAGGCCAAATTCTGGGAGCAATAATGTTATTTGTTGAGTCAACAAAGACGAGAGATTGAGGGGGGGGAAATAGGATAATGAAGACATCTGTCCTGCAAGTACAAATCTGTAAAAGCCCCTGCTTGCTCAGCACTGTTTAACTCTCACACACACATGCTACTGGGGGGAGAGTCCTTACAGAGACGCAACTAAGCAGTGGCTGATGTACTTGGGGAGGGCAGAAATGGATACTCTTTTATTTACGTGGGAGAAACAAAGTTAATACAAAAAAACAATTATTAGTGTAATTATTTAGACACAAAACACGAAATGATTGTAGGAATAAGCATATATTTAAATGTTTACATCATCGCACACTTTGCAAAAGTGCTGTCAGTCGTCCCTGATTGCTTCTTCTCGTCAGAATAGCCGAGCTAACACGAATGGGAAGTACATGTTATGCCGTTAATGTTTAATGGAATGTGTAGCCGTAGTTGTGTTAACACTTAGAAAGCAATAACCACCCTTCTCTCTTATTTCCAGTTCTGGATTCCTGTTGAAAAGTGCACCCTCAACCCTGCTGTGAATGACTTGTCACCAAATCACCCCTGCAGGGCCCCTATTCCCGCCTTATCCCCATTGTAAACCCTGACACGAACCAAGCCACTAATATCGATTTTACTTTTTTATTTTACCCAAACATGCATCCTTTTTTGTCCTAACCGAATGACGCTTGTCTTTAGCTGTGGTTTTGTACGAGCCATTATTTTGAGAAACCAAAAAATACCGTCTTTGTTGATTATAGTGTGTTGAGGCCAAGGTGACACACGAAATCCAAATGGACAGAAAAGAAACGCGTTGTACGACAAGTATCTAGGACTGGCCCATCAGTCATGCCAAAACAGCTTGACGGGTACGGAAGCCTTCAATAATTTAAAAGAAAAACACATTCCAGTCTCGTTTTATGGACCAAAAAATATAAACTGAAGCAATGATATCATCAGAAAACAGTGGCTCATTACAACGGAATGGAAAGTGTAATGTTTATTGAGCCAACACATTCATTCTGTCATATCAAAGCAGTGCTGTGGCTTGAGGTATACAGCTTTCTGTGGAATTGTCACTTAACTCAGTCAGTTGCAGTCTGACCAAGGACTACAAACATGGATGTTTGGAAAGAGAAACCCCTTTTCTTCAACTATAGATTTTTGTACGTTACATTTTGAGAAAGGGTAAGACTGTTGTTAGTCTGCATCTTATGGGCTGGAATTCACTTAAGCCTTGACTAAAATACACTCCCAATTTCTATTTTTATGTCCATAATCATATCATATATGGATTTACATTGTGATTTCATGGTATTATAACAGGGCGAAGTGATCTTTTATCTAGCCTCGTGCATGAGCCAATACATATTCTTCTTTTCCTATACCTCATGGGTCTTCACGTTCATACATTCAGACCTGTGTATTGGCCTTCACATTTGTGACGTATATTTTTTTTACAAATGTGATTTTTATTCCTTGTGTATTTCCTATGCGAATGCAACTTTTTGTATAACCTTAAACGAA
Organism: Brosme brosme; assembly: GCA_900302425.1. Lineage (NCBI taxonomy): Eukaryota > Metazoa > Chordata > Actinopteri > Gadiformes > Lotidae > Brosme > Brosme brosme. Next base: position 33,864 of record OMKX01054673.1, read on the forward strand.
AGCACATTAAACTAACCCATACAGAAAAAAAAAGAAAAACATGTATCAGTGTTACACCGATGGTATTTTATCTAAAATGATGAATAAATGTGAACGTTAACCAAATATGGAAATTGTGGCCACAATCCTTTGGTATTGTGTATTGAGCACAGCACAACATCTAATATTACATTACTTACTGATTTAGGTGCTTTTGTGTGTCCACTTTAGCTTCTTTTTCCATAGAAGATATATCATACAGTATGCCATAAATTGGGGTCACAAATGTATTCGACTTTGAACACCGTAGAAAAGGATATTAGTTCCCACCTGACATTATCTATTTGAGCTTGTTAGGCTGTGCCCAAAATAATAAGTGTGTGTTTGTGTGTCTGTATGTGTGTATTCCACACGCATCCCCGTTGATTTACACCCTGAATACAGATGACGTGTCACCGTCCATCTCAATTGCCAATGCGTTGGGGTCCCTGGGGGCCTGGAGTTGATGGAATGAAAATGTACAATCAACGAGTGTTCCATACCTCCATCCTAATCCTCCACTAAATAGTCTGTGTATTCACTTTCCTTTGCAGTAATCCGTGGCTCTGCACTGAGTAGGTCTTCAACCCTGAAGTATTGCTAAGGGACCAGGCTTTGTGGGCATTTAACACCCCAAATTGTGACCAGAGGCTTTGTGGACCCCACCCTTCTGTGTTTCCTAATCGTGATCCTCCCTGCGTAATATGTGTTAACAATTCGTTATTGGTTGTTTTCTATTCCAAACTGCTTTTTCTGCTTCTCTAACTTCAATTCTGACCGCTGTGCAGCAGAAGCTTTCCTATTTGCTCTACACACGTATGCTTCGTTTATATCCTAGTGTTTTGGCTGAGGTTGGTTTGATGACAAACATATTTTCTTACGATTACCTGTCAAAGAAAAGGTATTTCTTAAGGACAAAAAAATACCCACTGGTGTCTTTTCTTAATAATCCGGACAACCAAGTGAAGTCGATGTTCTCAGCAGGTATCGGACGGCATGAAGTAGTCCATTAAAACACTGTTTTCCCTGCAAAAGCATGAAGAGGACTAAAACTGCCGTGGCGATTGTCCTCTGAAATATCTTCTGCAATCTAAAAGTGAATTCTAATGGTTTCGTCCTCACTTTCGCTTGGCCATCTCCTCTAACCTGCCTCTCTCCCTCCCTCCCTCCCTCTCTCTGTCTCTCTAGCTTTTTTTAATCTTGGCCGTCAGAAGAGGGGATTGCAGCTTCAACAAGAACTAAAACACCCAATACCTCCTCTGTTCTTACTCCCTGCATCAACCTTTTTAATCTTGCATCTTTCATCTGATTTGTCGAATAAGGCCTTATGTGGACTCGCATGGTATTTATAATAAGGAATAAAATGAAACTGAGCCAACTGGGGAGCCTCAGACATGACACTGCTGTCTTAAAAAAAAATAGGAGACTACCCTTGAGAAAAAAAGAAACGGAACAGAAATCTTTGGAGTTATTTTGTGGTATCTTACACTATTGTTTAATCTGTCTCCATTTTAAATAACATTGCAATTATCTCTTTCCTTTTTAATGGGAAAGCGTGTTTCTAATAGAAAAAGTGCACTCAACGACATACCTCTCGGGTCAAGTATGTTATTAAGTATTGCTTATTAACAATAACAATTGTCGGACAAATAGTTTTTTTTTCTTTTCAGTTGGAAATAATGACCCGTCACATGCTGATTTCATTACACCTCCATTACACAACCTTGGTATTATATACATTTATGTAAAGAAATCCTGCGGTAACTGAATCCATAATTTTCTTAGGCACTTATTAACAGCATTACGGTCTGGAGTACGTGCTTGAATACCATGGAGGACACATTAAGTGCCCTCTTAAACATAGTGCTTTTACAATCACCAACCTGTTCTGTATTTTGCATGCATACCTTTATTTCATTACTGAAGTGATCATCACCTTTTCCCTTGTTTTATCCCTGGTTAACTACATTTGCAGTCTATATTAAATATTGTTTTTTTTTATGATGCACATTATTAATGTATATTTGCTGTCTTATAATTGTAGAACCCATTTGCCAAATATTACTATAAGGTGTAGTTGGATTTTAACCCCAAATAGAGAAATAGTGAAGAATACCTGTGCATTTATATAATTTATAAGGATATATTTTGTGTATTGAAGTGGAGACCTGTTTATGAAATATTACCTTTGGATGTGGCTTTCACTGTAAAGAACAAAATGGTGTCAGGAAATATACATTTTTAGCATCTGTCATCACTTCTTGTAGTCCAATACTTTTCCACAACGCAAATTAGGCCTACTTTCTTGTAGTTTGAATCTGTTGTAAATTTTCAATAAAAACAATCCTATCCAAAATCTCTGTTTTATTGCCTGTACAAAATTATTTAAAAAAACACACTAATGTTTATGAAAATAGAATACTAATGACCCACTTGATGGTGTGGTGTTTCTTCAAACGCTCCTACTATTATGTATATATATAATTATTATTATATTATTATAATAATTACATAGGATCCCGCAATGCATTGTGGGCCAGTGCAGTCAGTGACAGCCGCCATGATTCTTACAGTAGTCAGACAGAAAATGGACGCTTTAGTAGCGTTAACGTAGCATTAGTTGGTTGTGGCGGGTTAGCGTATAGTTTACACAGTAGTATTCAGAACAAGATTTGCATCGCTTTTTTTTAATTGTGGGCCGTTTTTGTGTAGCCGAAAGCTACACTGCAAGGTTTTGTGGAGTCGATGCTACCAGGCTGCTGGTGTTAGCTTGCCCGCTAAGCCAGCTAGCCTGCCTTCATATAACATTCATAGCTAGTTAGCTGTTAGCAGTTAGCTAGCTGATACATATTGGTCCGTATAGTTTAATTCTCTACTAAACTACCGATGATGATTCGCTGGACCAGGGCTACGTCGTAAGGTAAGACCACATCGTTCGTCTGCATCGTGTTACCATTGCAAATATTGAACTGGTAAATGACTAATTTAGTGGACACATTTCCGCTTAGTTTCTGGTACAGCGTTTGGGCTTTCGGGTTACTGCGTCACTCTGGTACGTAGGCCTCGTGCTGTTGTTTACAACGAAAACCATGTCTCCATCGCGGTCATATGTGTAACAATGTGCATATAAGTGGGTGCTTAGGAAGGCTGTACTTAAGCCATTGGCGTGGGAAGGTCGGCGGGGAACAGGTTGTTGTTGGAAGCAGTGTTTTGATGAACGTTTTTATGAAATCATTTTCTATAGTAGTCATTTGTTCTACGTCTTCTACAGAAAGTTTAGCCAATGATCTCTGGTTAACTTGTCAGAATAACACCGTCACTTTCAATAATAGGTATGGCCTGGCTCTGACTGTAAGGTGCTGGTAATGGCAGAAGGGCTTGGCATTGGCGAAATGCCCTCCTTTGACCTGAGTACAAATTCTGAAGCAAAAAAGAGACCCAATTCATCGGATGGCAGTAAGTATTTACCTATGCATGCATAATAATTACACACAATATGCTAACATGATTTTATTTAACTATGTGTACGGTGTACCGTTGACCCACTGTGTCAATCAAGGCTTCTAAACATTGCCGTTATGCTGTTTGTAACAGGAGAAGAGCCTATAAGGAAAATGCCAATATCAAAGTTTGGTGCCAGACCGCGGTTTGAGCCTGTACACTTTGTCAGTGGGGGGAGCAGTGGCGGTGCTGGCACTGATGAGAAGGAAAACGATAAAGAGCGCAAGCGGACCGACTCTCATGGTGCAAGATCATGGGAGTCCGAGCAGCCCTCCTACGGCAGTGGAAGAGCCCAGGGATACTCTACCGCCAGATCTGCCTTTGACAGGGTACCTTCATACGGTTCTGACACCTGGAGCTCCCATAGGGATAGAGATAGGACCAGGGACAGAGATAGAGATGTACCCTCAGGTAGTACTAGTACTGGTACTGGTCTAGGCTATGCAGCCCGTGGGGCTGCCTCCAACTATATGGCAAAGACGCAACAGGACTATACCGCAAAATATGAAGCCCATGGCTCTCGGAATTCCGATTCCTACTCTCAGCCCAACCGGCATGATGGATACAGCGGAGGAAATAGATCAGCAGCGTGGGATGCAGGGCGGCCAGGATCGGGGTTTAGTCCCCAGGACCGTCCGTCCTCCAGCAGGCCATTTAGCAGAGTTTACAACAGCCCAGGCAGGATCAGCCCAAGCCTGGCACAGTCTGCAACGCCACCACCAATTCGGCCCATAGCTTCAGCGATCCTGGAGGAGAAACAGCGATTGATAACCAATGTGTCAGCTGCATTAGCAGTCTCCTTTAGGGACCCCATGTACATGACCGGAACCGACTCGCCCAATTACAATTTCATGTTGAGCCGCAGCATCCAGGCCTGCAAGACCAACCCTGAGTATATTTATGTCAACCTGAAAGATATTCCTCAAGCCGATCTCCCGAAGAATAGAAAAGTGCTAACGGAAGGTTATGCGTGTGAGTTAAGGTGCCAGTGTGTATATCTTGCTACTGGATACTCGGGCAGTAAAAATGGAGCCAGGGACCGTGCCTCCGAGCAGGCTGTTAAACTCTTCCTGAAGCCGGCTGAAGTTCGGGTTGTGCAGCGCAAGTATAGACACTCTATTGTCACCGACATTGTGGTATGTCAGGTGCACAGTCCTACTCCAGCATTTTTGCCTGCACTTCGAAATCCAGAGGACAAGCCAACACCCAGCTCAAAGGGTCAGTATGAGCCTGACAAACGTAAACACTGGACAGAATTTGTGGTCGTTGACAATGCTCATGATGCCATATGCATACTGAACAACTCTGCTGCCTTTAACCGCATGAAGATCGACTATAAGTTTGACTTGGTCCCAAACAGCAGTTATTGGCTCTGTAGTGTCTACCTGCAGGATGAGCTAGTGGCCCAGTCTAGGGGCACAAAGAAGAGCTCGAAGCATTCAGCAGCAGAGGAGGCAGTGAGGAAACTTCGCATGAATCAGGCAGCACGAGAACAAGAGCAGCAGCAGCAACAAGAGCAGCAGCAGCAGCAGCAACAGCAGCAACAGTCGCAGTATCCCAGAGGTAACCACCAGTCGGATCCCTCTAGTGGATGGTTTGGGCAACAGGTTGGCAGGAAAAAGCACTTGAGTGAGTTGGTTATTCTTGAAAACTCAGATAATGCCATCTGTATCATTAACGACACTGCTCAGTTTAATAAAGTATCTGCCGACTACAAGTTTACCGTGTTACCTGACCACCGCTGGAGATGTGAGGTGTATCTGGAAGGACAGTATGTAGCGGCAGGTATCGGGCCAAAGAAAATAGTGAAACACATCGCAGCGGAGGAGGCCCTGACCACTTTGAGACAGACGCAGGCTGTGGTTAAATCGAACCTCAGGAAGGAGGGTCATTGTGATGCCATATCACGCCATCAGATCCTGGCCCGCTCTAATGAAGAGAGCATAAAGCAGGAGATCAAGGAGGACAACATTGGAAACCAGCTTCTCCGCAAGATGGGCTGGAAGGGTGGTGGACTCGGCCGAGACGGGGAGGGAATCGCAGAGCCAATCAAGGTCAAGGAGCAGTTCTCCAGAGAAGGTCTCGGTATGGACATGGACAAGCCTGGGAATCAGCTCAGCAAGCGAGACATTGAAGACATCATCCGAAACTATGCCACTTCCGACCGCCAAGATGACCTGCGCTTCTCCACTGACCTCAACAACGACGAACGTAAGCAGATCCACCACATATCTCAGAAATACGGCTTACGCAGCAAGTCGTACGGACAGGGCAGACAACGCTTTCTTGTTGTCAGCCGCAAGGTACATAAAGACCAGCTCATCGGCCAGCTGCTACAGGAAGGACAGGTGGGACGCTACGAGTTGGTGAAACCTCAGGCCTCTCACTGATTTGCATGAACACTTGTCGTTGGCATGGACCTCTGGACTAAAGTATGACCGTAATATTCGTACTGGAGACTGACTCATACAATACAATACAATACAGATTAATAGTAGGGTATCTTTTAGAAACAACTTGGATGTTTCTACATTCCTCTGCCATTATGGTTTTAGCCTGAATAAGGCCTTTTAGATAAATAAAAAAGCCATTCCACAAGTCTATTGTTTTGGTCTTTGCACTACATGCTTGTTTTCAGTGCTTTCTTATTCGAATGCCTTGGTTATTTGTTGATTAAACATCACTAAAAGTTGGCCAGAAACCCTTCCTTTTTTCCCTCAACAACTTTCACTGTAGCAGAATATGCAACTCGACATGTTAAGTACCATGACAGCGAAAAATACTATATGCCCAATCTTACCGTTGATAGAACTCAAATCCAAAATGGCACTTGCAATGTGTATTTTCAATTGAAAGCTACCATGTGTTAAACTATCTTCACATGGAATTGTGAAAGCTGTGATCTTGTTAACTGTCTGGTGTTTCATTTGTGTGAATGTCTGCTTGTTTTACATCTGTAATTGAATAAATTAAACCGGAAACAAACTAAACTTTATTGAGATGTAGATTTTCTCAAGTGGTACTGTAGAAGCAAGGGCCATGACAAAACTGTCTTATGTTAATTATATTTATAAGAAGAAATCGACATTGTTACATGGGCTATCAGTGCAAAAGTTAAACTGAAGACCACACCTTAGAAAATGAGACCAATGCTCAGGCAGTTGAGTCAGCTTATGAGTTTATTTGTTGTGGTGAAGGGGTAGCATAACATACTCAACCCATAAGTGCCTGGAAAGGGCACATAATTCGATCCTTAACATGTTCTTTGGATAGTAAAGTAAAGAAAATGTATATAGTTAAAAGGCATGGCTTGAACATGTAGTCTAGAGCCAGTAACTAGAAATCCAGCCTGCATATCTCAAAGGCATTGATTGTAAGAGATGGATGTCAGCACCAGCATACCTTCTGTCACGCTAGCACATTTTCTTGTAACCCATCATACATTTTCTTCAAAAGGTATTCAAAAAGGCTAAAAAGAAGCAGATAACATTGAACACATGGTAACTTGAGAACATCCTCTAAAAATACAAATATATGTTTGACACTGCGACTGCAATCCACACTTAGCTTTAGTACATGTGTCAATCATTGCCCAATCTTGGTGGGTGACAGAAAAATGTTTTGTTTGAAGGTGAAGGGAGAATTAGGTGCATCTAAGAAGTAAACCAGATCTAACAAGGTACATTTACTTTAACATGCTACCGCCCAACAATAGCATCTGTAGAAGGCAATGCCACAACACAACATTATACAACTATAGCAACAGCTATGGGACAGACAACTTAGAAAACTGTCAGATTGTGTGTTGTAGATTGTGTATGATAGTTTTTCATCACATGATCTGTGTAGTCCTTACTCTTGTGGACATTTTTTATACTTTGCAAACAATCACACGTGTCAACAATCACGCCAACTCTGTTCGACAATAGCCGAAACCCTCTTCTCATACTCCCGCTTGTTCTCCTGGTAGAGCTGGGCTGCTTGGCTGTTGGCAGGGCTGTTTGGATTGGGCTCATCCAGTAAAGACTTTGAAGAAATAGATTAACAAAAAACATTGGAATCTTTTCTACAACCATGTATTGTGAAATGCATATATGTATACAACTCCTGGTTTACCCTATCCCCACCAGCAATGATCAGTTAAACTCTTGAAGAAATATGAAGCTGCAAATATATTTTGTTACACTTATTACAACCCTGTTTGAATGGAAACAAGTATGCTGTTGATGTGTTGATGTGCATGAATAGATAAAAACACCTGTATTGAAGTTAATATTGAAGACACATCATAAGTTGGACTCCAACGATTCTGAAGAATGTCTAAACATATGCTGCCATCGGCATAAACTGCAAAAAAAGAAATTTAGAAAAAACATTATTACACTTTTACAAGTAGAATTTGATTTAATTTAGGATGCCCGAAGACTACTGAAGCTTACCATTTGGATGGAACATTTTGGAGACAAAACGCACAGTTGGGGGTTTATTTGGATACTCTTCTGTGAACTCAATAGTGAGTTTAAAGGTTCCTAGGATTAAGAAAAGCAAAATAGTTTAATTCAAAAAGCATGGCTTTATAACATCAAACCAGCTCTAGGCTTCTATATGTCCCCCAACACCACTTAAATTTCCCCACAGAAAAAATGGCATGTTGGAATAAGTGCCTTGAAAAAACATGGTTACAAGCCAAAGCATCTTCTTTGACCATGAGCTTAAATGACACATCCTTGAAAGGGTTGTTTGATTGGTTAAATAGCATTGAAAGGAGTTGGGACAGAAACATAATGCCACGTGCCAGAATGTAATTTAACTGTCATGGTAATTTGGTAATATGTATATTGTAGCCAATGTACTTGATCGACCAGGGCAGAGAAGCTAATGAAGTCAACATACCATCTTCAAAGGGTGTTCCCTCTGGTCTAAAAAATAAATGAAAAAAATGATTTAGACACAACATAGTTTCATTTTAAGACACTGAATTGAATTAAAGTAAATGATTGGAATCTGGGACTCTTTAAAGCCACTAGTTGATACATAATATGGTAGTTACACATTTTTGGCAAATTCATGTCAGCATATTGTGTCTAGTTATTATACATGCATATGTAAATACTTGCTGCCAAAAGCAAACGAATAACAAAAGGTCTAACTACATTTAAATTACGTATGTTATACACTCACCCAAATATGACAGCATTCCAGACCATAATATTATTTTCGGACGGGGCGCCACTGACCCCGGCTGGGGGATCTTCTTGCAGCCTTACAATGCATAAAGAACATTTTAACATTTGACCAACACTAACTGCTAGATGTCAAGAAAGAAATATAGGGCAAAATAGAGAAGCTAACCGAAATAACCTTAAGTGGTGTGTCTGATATGCTCTGGTAAAGATTATTTATACACTATCAAAGAAACTACTGGGTTGTCATTGCCATCGAGCTGTATTCACTGGTAAATAAGGATTCATCATCTCATGTTTAAACACACTTGTAACCACCTTTTCAACAGGTCAGAGTTCAAAAGACTCCTGGGATTAGACTGTACTCAACACTAGGAGCACGTGTTGAATGTAGGTTTTATTTGCCATATCACAAAATAGCATATCTTTTGACCACGATCAAAACATCCCATTTTGCTAATGTAGTGCACACAATCCTAATCATCAAAGTGTCCACAGGGAGCTGTAGTGGGCTAGATACAATCCATATTTGATATAACGTCTGCAGACCTATGCAATGCATATTTATAAAACAGCATTATAACCATCAAGATCAATCCAAATTATACCGATTCGGATCGACTGTGAGACCTTGCATATATTAAGATCAGCAATCATCCCGATATGAGTTTTTTTTTAACAAATCTATTTCAACCAAGTTATTCACATCTAAGATGACTGACGTCAGCAGGGCAGCTAGCTACTGCACCTCAACGCTCATTGTCTTCAACACGTTTAACAGGTGGCATGTTCCCTAGCTACACATAGATCACGATCGAATAACAACCAGTTATTATTTCATCAACATATATCGGTTTCCACTCAGCGTAATCGGCCATGTATACCATATAAGCGACAGCTAGCAAGGCTAACCATGGGTCGCTAATGTTAGCTTTAACGTTAGCATTTGTGCTTGTTTTTCTATTTCCTTACCGTTTAAAATCTCTCATTAATCGTCGTCTAGCTGGAGTTGACATTGTGGTCACACGGTAGCCCTAATCGCAAGCATACACGTTCGCGTTAAATTATAAACCCTGCTAGATTTCTTGTACTTTATATTCCAGCTAACTATTAGTTGTGAAATATCTGCTGCCTGTACTGGCCTGCTGCCGTCTCAAGTGGTCAGGCGATACCACTATTTGCGGAGGGGGAGAGTTCACCAAATCTTGTCCCTCGTTCTGGTGAAATAGGCAGAGATATATGCAAAATGTAACATAATTTACAGGATAAAAAAAGGATAATAGAATGAGATGTATTGACAACAGTAAGTGTTTATTAATTTGTGCAACTACTCCACGTCAGTTATACCTGGACACCTGGCACCTGACTTGTGTCTTTCCATTACAAATTACGTCATTTGTTTAGTAACAGTATTTTTGGGTGGCGCATAAAATACAAATCCGTTAAAACAATTCTAAGGTGTCAATCATGTTACAAACATTAATGTAGTAAATAAATAAGTCATATCCTACTTTTTATTATTTAAAAAACTCTTAATTGAAAAAGTGTCATGAATGATGAAGTAAACAGTCTTCATGTATCCTAGACAGACCTATTCAATAGCGTTACTTTACTTTACCGCAAAACGTTACTTTTTGCAACCCCAAACTGCTAGAGCTGACATTGTGATAAAGGCCCCATCTGAAATTGTTCAGTTAACAATAAGGTAGATGTCTTTAAAATCCATGGACTCTGAGACAAATCGGCTAAAGTTTCTCGTAATCCCAATATTATATTATATTATTATTATATTGACCAGAAGGTGGGGCTATTCGCCAGTGTATAACAACCATAGATAACAATTTCGCTTTGCAGTCTGATGATTTATATTAGATTAATAACTTAAAATATACAATTGAATTTCAAATGTATACAAACAGGTCTTCAAATAAGATACAATATTCTCTATATCCTCTCATTTTTATGAATCGCCAGATATTAAAATCTAACACTTAACAAACGGTACGCCACACAATCCTGCCCTAAAGTGCGATAAGCCGATTGCCATGGAGCAGACACACTACACCTATTTTTTTTTTTAATGTAAATGTAAACACGAAGAATGTGTAATTTCTGCATAATGCTTACATTTCAGTAACAGTAAGTAAATAAATTACCGAACAGGGTATAGTCATATAAACTATAATGGCCGAAAGCTCTTGTCTCCCATATGGTCTAGCGGTTAGGATTCCTGGTTTTCACCCAGGCGGCCCGGGTTCGACTCCCGGTATGGGAACTACTCCTTTTTGGGTATTGTAGCCAATAATACATTTAAATCGTTATAGTAGTAGATACATATGCTAAAAACTTTGAATTATTCCCAGCGCAAACATTTACGTTCAGTATACACATTTGGCTTCGCACGTTAACTGAACAGCTGTCAAGTCTCATGGTCGATAATGAAGAAAAGGCAAACCCCGCCCAGTGGAAAAACAAAGTTGACATCTTCACTCAAAGCAGCAAAGGCACTAGAAGCGGACTTATTCCACGGAAAATGTGGACACAGTTTAATTTACCGTCGTTATCATTTTCAGGTGATGGCAATATGTTTAATGAGCGTAGACTATAGCGTCGAGGATAAATTGAACAATATCAAGAACTACATACGGTCTCGCCTACCAGTGACTGAGAGGAGCTGTGGAGGCCAGCCAATCATCTCCCAGGAAAATGTGACTGCTAGGAATTCCCCACGCATCAGCTAGTGCTGTCGGGGAAAAGTAGGAGCTACTGCCAGGCTCCTAAGTCCTAGGTGATAGTTGAGGATGTAAAACCTCTGTTACTGAGTACAAAGAAGGACCAAGGAATATAATCTGACACATTCACAACATCGGAGGGCTGGTGGTCAATAAATGAGTAGGACGCCAATTTGTACGAGGGTAAGTCTTTGGTTTAATATGAAATAACTTCCACGAACGCTACGAAATGTTTGAATCTTGTGTACATTTATTAATTTTTTTCATTACACTATTTAATTCAGAGCACATACGACCGGTGGGTTAAATATTTGTTTAAGTTCTTTAGATCTTGGTAATGTGTTATTATTGTAAATCTTAAATGTACTCCAACTGGTCCTTGAATTAGACTTTGACAGTATTGTGGTGTCACCACGGCATGACCCATGGCATGATTGCATTCATATGATGTGAATAGCGAACAGTGAATAGTGAACAGTTTAAGTGACCCTACTGATTGGTTTTGGTTTTGGTTTTGACTGGCATTTGACAGAGCCTCCGTGCACGCGCTGCTCTGTGAGTGTGTTCCTGTTTGTTTGATCTCATGTCGGTCACACACTCATCCAATTACGTTATTCAGAATCGTAGGTGCTTTCTTATTGATGGCCATTAAGCGACTTAATGGAGGATTTAAGATATTCTTTGGAAATCTTTATATTCATACGCTAGGAAGGTCAAGACTAAGAGAATAGTTCAAACATGTATTCAAACTATTACACTATATTCGTACAATCTTCTTCTGTATTCTGCTCCAACTTAACCTCAACCATCAGGCCTACATGTCTGCTGTGTTTAGCAAAATGTTGTTCTCTCAAATTGTTGATCACCCCGCTTCAGGGGAGTCCAAATGTTTACCAGATGTTTACATTTTTCGGTTAAGATGCTTGTATCATGGGACGAACCAACTGCATCTCATTGGTTGACTTTGGTCCTCTTCCCCCTAGCCAAGCGCCTTTGTGACGTAGAGCTGCGAGGGGAGAGCCAGGGGACTTTTGGCTGCCTTGCCCATATCAGACAAGACCAGCTGGATAGCCTAATTTCTCTCCCTTCCCAGAAAGTCTTCCCTTCCTGGCATATAAATGGAAACTGTTCCCTCCACTCCAGCAGATTATCCGCTATAAGTGCCTATTTTTAGTTTGGTGGGGTTATGTGTCTGTTTGCTCAAATTAACCCGACAAGTGTATTCGGTTGTTGTGCTATTCTTTCTGCCCAAACATCCAAGTGTGGTGTCTTCCCTTTGTCTGTGTCTCATGGTCAAAGTCGCCGCCATGCATAATTCACTTGCAGTGAATTCCAAACGAGAAGGCGAATTGACAACACACACCACGTGAACCCTGCACGACCTGTCTGGCATCCCACTGGTCTGTACTTACAACAAAATACAAGGCTACGGCTACGGTTGCATTTGAATGGCTAGTTTTTTTTTTTTTTTGCCTACCGGGAACAGAATACTTTGGGTAGAGGCTAATGAAATTCCTGGCACTCATCATGTGACAGTGATGTCACCCTCTGCAGACTGAGCAGCTGAGGAGTGTGTCAGTGGCCCAGCAGACAATGGAGAGCTGTGCCGTGTGTTATTGTGCAGGGCACATATTAATGTTGAGACAGTGCAAGAGAGCAGCAGATCTTCTTACGCTTCTTACTCTGTCTGGGCTCTGCCAGTCCCGTCCTAATGGGGTTCTGCTTATTGATTTAGCCGCTCCAGAAGAAGAGGCTGAGCTCTTCTGCTGTTCAGAATGAACCATTAGCGTTTCGCTGTGTGCACCATTGGACCTGGCAGGATAAAGAGCAATGGAGGGATATTAATAATACTACTACTAAAAATAGTGTTGCACAGTCTCTTTTATGTGGCTGTAGGTTGACAGGAAGGCGATGATGTGCGAAAAACTACCTCTGAAGTACTGGGGTTTTGTGTTTGATGATTGTTCAGTTCAGAATATGGTTTAAGGGCAGCGAACCAGGATGTCTCTTCCGTTGATGTTAATATGAAAACATTACTAACTATGAAGACACACACGGATATCCCATTTTTGTGAGAGCCAAATAGATCTGATGGCCACTAATGTTTACATCAATTTATTTGAGATTTCAATATACTATGAATAACCACAAGATGGCAACATACATGTGCCCTGGCCATTGCAGTGTTGTGTTGCGACCGAACGACACAAATGAAGAAATCAACTTGTGAAAGATAAAAGTGTACTTCTCGTTTTCTTCTAGAAACCCAGGATTGAACAGTTTTCTTTTGAAAGAGCATAGAGGAACCATCTATGGCAAAGTTCCTTAATTTGAGGTTTCTGTTTTAACACAGCAGGGCCTGTCACCTGAGTTTCAGGTCCTCAGGTGTCTCTGATTGCTAGGCAGCGGTAGTAAAGCTTTGTCATTGGCTGTGACGTCAGCGTGTAAAGAGACCAGGGAAATTCCACCTGTAACCTCATTCCAGCCCTTGGCTCACTCATTGAGCCATGTGACTTGCATAGGTCATAGTTGACCATGTGTCTGCCATTCACGACGCGTTCTACTGTATAGATGCAATTAGGGTGGCTAAAGGCCTAATGCTAACCTATCTAGCCTTGATTACTCATTATCAGAAAATACCTTTTTAAGATGTGTTGAATTTCTTTGTCTTTTAAGTAAAGCACAAATACCTGTGGTCATTTTTATTGAATTAGTGTGAATAAGAATAATCTATTAGCTTTATGGTAAGAGCACTAATTGCGTTGTTTGAGGGTTATTCAATCTTTTAATATTATTGGATGCTTAATAGTGGTAAATTTAAAGTGTAATTTGTCCTTTAGGAGTTGTTCTTTAACATTGTAACTGATTCAATACATAGTAACCGAATATTCTATATGCATGCCAATGTTTAATGCTATTCCAACATGGTAAATATGGGTTAGACCTTAGATCTCCTAGACCTAAAGAGGTTCTAAATGTTTTAGTGGTACTGTTTAAGGCGTGTCCGTAAATCTGGTGAAAGTTCCCTTTTATAAAGAAGACCCAACCTCTCATATGGACACTTGTCCTTGTTGTGCTCAACGCTATGTTTCACCAAGCCATGCTCATCTAGGGCACATTAAAGACTCATTACAGATACAGATGAGATTTATTAAGAACATCAGCACACAGATCACACTGTACCCCAGCCAATGGGTACTGTGCACTTTGCAATCCCTTGAGCTTTGGCACTTTATGCCTTTTCTATTGAAAACCAATATCTCGTTGAATCAGTTGACTTTCCCACGTGTGTGTGTGTGTGTGTGTGTGTGTGTGTGTGTGTGTGTGTGTGTGTGTGTGTGTGTGTGTGTGTGTGTGTGTGTGTGTGTGTGTGTGTGTGGAGCGATACATATGCAGATTTCATATGATTCATTTATGACCTTCATAGTCATGATGACAATGCTGGCACATTACACACATGGTCCAAAA
>OMKX01054675.1:0-10524 GCA_900302425.1 Brosme brosme
CTCCCCGGCCCCCCAGGGCGCCCTCCGGTGGCGTTAACGATGTCCGAGCAGACGCGGGGCGGGGACGACGGCGGACGGAACAGGACGGTCCGCTGTTGGCCGGAATAACAGAAAAATTCCAGCCCTGCTCTTTAAACTCCTGGGCGTGAAGAGGCCCACTAAGTCAAGCACCGCGTCGTAAAGCTTGATGGAGCGGGTTAGGGATGCTGAGTGGCTAAACCCACAAAGGCGCTAACCATGTAGGAAATACACTGCCTTGTAGTGACGGCCTTGTGATCTCCCCCTGTGGTTGTGTGTCCTTCCCTCGCTCACTCAACCCACTTGGTCTGTCTTCAGTGTCCAGCCCAGAAAGACAGACAAATCCTGGAAAGAAATACACAGAAACGCCTAATTTGATTACAGAACGATGACAGCATCAAGATAGAGTGGAAGAAGGCTTGAATCTGGCGTGGGATTAGCCCCGGCGTGGGGGAGGAGGGGTAGGGGCTGTGCTCACTGCCCCTCCCTGTGGCATATCACTGTGGCATTAGGCTGTGCTGTTTTTTGTGTGTATTTATAGACGGAATTACGCAGCAAAGATGCTTTTCTTTCAAAGCCTTTGTTTTGTACCTGGCTCATTATGGCTGGGATCAAAATGTCCCATAAACTGGTTTTATCCTCCCTTTCTCTCTGAGATGTTTGTTTTGTTTGTTTCATTTTCCTTTGTTCGGTTGGATTGTTCTCGAAACAGGATTACGTTTCCCCAATTTTCTCCCTACACTCTGAGGTTCTTCTAAACTCGCTACGTACAAAAACAAACAAACTAATTTTCCGAGAGTTAAGTGGTAACAATAATCTTTTTCCAGGGCTGTTTTCAGTCTTCCTTCACACTGTTTGTAATACGCGTTTGAATTAAAAAACGCCTTGTGATTAACTTTGAGACAGCTGTGCACTCGCTGTCCGTCCACGTCTGACCAGGTATCTCCACCTCACTTGTCATTGCTCTCGTGAGGAGTTTAGCACTAACCTCCAGGTGATGTGTCTTGACACGCCCTCGGCTCCTGCTAATGAAAGCTTTTGTCTTGCATCTTTAAGGCGACTGCAGAACAGTCCAGTTTTTCTATTAGGCGCGGCAGTTTTGTTTGTATTCTCTTGATTGGTTTCAGCCTCTCTTGAACGTTGTAACCGTCTACTAAATCACTTCATGTAATGTGAATGTAATATGCTTAAAGTTGAGTGCGTTGCATTCAGATCGCATTAGCATTTAGCAGTGGCTGAATGCTAAGTCGAATGTAAGTGTAATTCTAAATGTCTCAATGTAATGCCAAATAACCAACTGTCATGTGCTAACTTAAATGTGTTATGTAATTCCTACTCCCCCTTATTTCTCTCTCTCTCTCTCTCTCTCTCGCTCTCTCTCGCTCTCTCTCTCGCTCTCTCTCTCTCCTCTTCTCTCCCAGGGGTCTCATCCTCGCACGTCCGTGGTGAAGGGTGGCGGTGGCGCGGTGCCCGTCTCGCCACCGCCCCTGGCGTCTCCCGCCCTCACCAGAGCGCTGGCAAAGGTCAAGCGCTTCAGGTAAATATGGCGGTGGTGTCGCTCGGCATGCTGGGTAGGTGGAGGTGGACCAGGGCACACAGCGGAAGCCAGGGGGCTTGTGGTGCACTGCGTCGCACACGATAACAATCAAAAGTGGAGCGTAGCGGTTAGGGAGTTTGACTCCCAGACGAAAGGTTCTGGGTCGAAACCCCGATGTCTGCGATCTACTTCGTAGGAGCCCTTGAGCAAGATGCCCCTAAAATACCCTATGTGCTCCTTAATGACCGTGCATCTGAATTCACTTTATGCCGCTTTGGATAAAAGCGTCTGCTAAATCGTGAATATTAATTGAGGGCGATGGCTGAGCCCTCCCTGGTACCGCAGAGGGACAGAGGTAGCTGCTGTTATTGTCATTTTAAAATCCAACAGCTGGAGGATAAACAACACATATTTGTATGTTTTAAGGTTAATAAGGATGATAACGTTGATCTCCAAATGACAAAACAAAGAGACAAATGGGCTCATTCTTTCCAAATGCTCTAGTAATGCACTGCATTTGCGGTTTATATGGACTGCTTTGCTAATGATGTATGGTCTCCGTTCTGTTATCACACTCTTCCTCTTTTCCGGTGCACTTCAGTCCGCCAAGGGTTTCTGAAAGGCCATAGACTATTGGAAATGTAATCACCTTGAGTTATAGAGCTCCAGAGTGGCCCAAAAAAATGCCTCTTCTGGCCCCGATGTTTAGGAGACATTTTGGAGGGAAATTGGAAACGCGTCGTAAAATAGACATCTTAGCACTGTTGCCGAAAAACCTGTGCGCCGGAAACCTGAAGTGGCATTGGCTCTAAATCTGAATCCGAGCGTTTAGATTAGTCCAATTGGTTTGCTCTTTTTCTGCTGACTGATAATTAGTTTTGCGGAGGAATCAATAGGGTGGGTCGGTGGGCCACTCGTGGTTTTTATGGTAAATTCGATACCCTGTGTAACCTGTTTTAAGTGCGTGTTAATCTGAAATTGATCTGAACTGAATAAGTGTAATCATAATTGATCTGTATTGGATTTATGTTTTTTTTTACGTAAAATGCCACATTCATTACACTTATTATTAGCATTTGGTTTGGAGTGTTAGCTAATAAGCTAACGCACGCCACATTAGCTAAAACAACATATTTGCAGAGTAATGAAAAATTCAACATGCTAAATGTAGTCTGCTAGTGGTTATATGTCTTTGCCATGTGAAATAATTCAAGCTAATGAACACAAAATAAAATATTCAGAATGAACTTCCCCTCAACTGTAAAGGCTTTCATTGTAGGCCTACAGGTTCAACATGGGAGACCTCGATGAACCAATCTGAAAAATCTGTCACCTTAAGTAGTTCTGAATAAATAAATAAATGTGATTATACATTTATGTTTATTAGCATTGGACGAACAGAACATTCCCTCACTATTTGCTGAAGGAATTTATGCTTTGCTTCATATCAACCAGCCTATGGTTACTTGCTGCTTTGGCAAAACGGGTTAAGTTTATTCGGTCAACACAGAAAACAAACTGTGTTTCATTCAAAATCTCACCTTGAAACCGGCATCAACCCGATCTGATGACACAGCGACGGCTGGCTGGCGTTGACATGCGTGAATAACCACCTCTAAGTGGGACAATGAATCGGATGTCCGATAGTGAGCTTCCTATTGATTAGAATGGCTCGATCGCTCTCAAGTCGGCACCTCTCAATCTGCCCGTAGGAGCAGCTCGCTGTCAATCAGTCCCGCCCAGGAGTGCAGCGGCGGGAATAACTGCCAGATCCCGCCCACCTCCAGAGGGAAACGCAGCCTATTGGACGGAGCCAGGGTGAGTGGGCGGGCCTACAGCCATCTGGACGAGGCAGAGGTCATGGACAAGGAGTCTTTATGGAGGTGAGACGCTCCCGTGGCTCTCAGGTTTCTTTGTGTGTTTGTTCCCGGATGGGCTTTCACTGTCGTTTTTTATTGTTGTATTATTTGTTGTCATTGTAATCATTAGGTTGCTCGGACAAAAGCAGTTGCTAAGATACCTCAAAGGCAGGTATCATAGCAACGCTGTCAGGAAAGTAATTGGTGGTAAATAAAAAACAACTCTAACCAGAAAAATGTGTTTGCCTTTCACAGAAAATAATTAACTGATCAATTCTAGCTTGAATCTTTAAAGATTAATTTTCGATTTTTGTAAATCAGTTTTTCACACATATAAAACACTATTGGCTTTAACAATGACAATGCATTCGATTGAATACATAAATAGAATTGATAAAAGAATAACCAATGAAATATCTCAAATGTCTACCTTACACTGTTACAGAAGGTGAATTGATAAGACAAGAGTCAGTTGACGTATGCCGAAAAAAGCGTACATGCTATCGATGGCTTCTGGCGTTTATCTTAACAAGACATCAAGGGCCCTATCTCGCACCCAGCGCAATTGACTTTCTACACCGACGCACGTATTGTTGCTAGTGTGCACCCGGCGCGGAGCCGTCTTTTCCATCCACAGGCACGCGTCAGGAAATTAGGGAATGCTCTTGCGCGCCGAGGGGCGGTGTTCCGGCGGAAACATACCTGGTGCTATTTTGCAGTTTCAGAAAACAATTCCGCCACAGACCAGGAAAAACCTAGTGTAAAGTCAGTGGCGCGTTATTCAGATGCTATTTTAAGGGCGCATGCTTGGCCATAATGTAGCGTGTGCACAACACGCATACACTTTGCTTCTCTCATCTACACGGACGCAGCAGTTCCCATTTTTGCAAATCATTCATAATTACAAGGAGAATAAAATATTACCACATGAGGGAAATCATTGTGGTGTCCATGAAGATGTGAAAAAATAGGCATAAATCTAGCATACACATTTACCCAAATTGTTCAGGCTAATTGTAGTAATGACGGAACAAACTAACCTGGTTGACCAATAGTGGCAAGACACATAGGTATATAAGGACACCTGTCAAATACCCCATTTATTATGCCAGCAACAGTGCGTGAAATACAATTTAATAGAAAACACACACAAACACGCAGTGTAATTGAACGAACATTCGGAATACTAAAAATGCGCTTCAGGTGATATAGGTCAGGTGATACTTTACAGTACAGTCCTCAAAAAGTCTCCGCATTCTGTAATGCGGAGGCTGTAAACCGTTCCTGGCGTGCGCCTGGCCAATCTGCCAATATAATATCACTCCGCCATGGAACAAGCGCGCCTCGCTTTTAAAGGGAATGTGAGATGACGCTCTGATTGGTTTATTGCACATTACGCCCAAACCACACCTATGACTAATGAAGCTACTACAGACCAACCCATTTTAGATTTGCGCCGGACGCAAGAGTCATTTTTTCCGCCGGCATAATAGCAACAGCGCCATAGAGCCGCCCACAAAGCTACTTGCGTTTCGCGTTTCATACTTGCGTTTCAGACCGTTAAAATAGGGTCCTTAATGTGCTTGTTTTTGCCACTGACAGGCCCAGATCATATTATTAGGAAAAGGATCCTTACAGAGGATTAAAAACTTGTTTCTTCACCTTTCGCTTGGTCACGGGTCTTTTTTTTTATTGTGTCCAACCAACTCTCGCTCAAGGAGAAGTCTCGCGAGAGTTGAGTTGTTGAAGGAAGAGAATGGTGGAAAGTTGAGAGAGAGCTGGAGAGAGCAGAGTCTCTGGTGTTGGCCTACAGACAGTGTGACTCAGGGTTATCTAAAAGATTTGGATGAAGGAGGGTTGAGATTGTAATGACAATAGGGAAATATCCTGAACGCAACAAGATTGCAGAATGAGACTTGTCCTTGAACAAGACTTGGTTTGACACAATCACAAACAGACCGGGATCAGGCAAACATTATATATTTCTCTGTAGGGATGCTTTCCATAATGTTTTCAGACACTTATAATAACAATGTCAGGCATTCTCCATAATCCCTGACACACCTGGGAGTCTGGTGCCCACCATTATGCATTCTATTTGCACAAATTGCCCCGTCGGATTTGTACACATTTTGTGAATATGAAAAGGACAGGGACCCTGAGATGTGATATTGCTTGACTGAAATTGGCCCTGGGCTGCATCGTTATGAGCTGAAGGTAGCTATGAGCAACTATAGGTAGCTATAGGATGTATCTGTAATGATGTGGATATGATCACAAGATCTGTGGTTATAAACTTAACAATATATATTTATATATATATTATATGTTTATATTTTTCCAAAAATCAAACAAACGTGTCCAACTACTATCCAAGTGTTCTTTTTCGACTAGTTTAACTATCCAGTCAATGCATTTTTCAAAACATGTGTGCCAGTGAAGTACTGCTGAATCCAAAACCATGATTATTATTATTTTTTAAACTGTAAGCATGTCTTTATTATCTTAAAAATAGCAATTAATGCCACTTGATCAAGGTTACTAAAATAATAACTTCAATGAGAAAAAAATGTTGTTTCATCAGTTTCATCAGTCTCCACAAACCAGTTGGTGAACGTTTAACTCTGTTCCGAACTCCGATCCCGTTCTTTTGGAGATGTTGAAGTGCCTTTACTGAGGCACTCTGACACCGCGACATGGTACAGCGACTGGGAGAGGGTACACTAACGTCATGTGTGTCATGTGCGTCATGTGTGCGTCATGTGTGTGCAGCAGCGGAAGTAGTTCATGTTGAGAGGGTAGATGGGCAGGCAAGTTTCATAAACAACATCCCTCTTTATAACACTTATACTCAACAATGCGTACTAGCTTTTAAAAAAAGGATCACAAAGATGCCGTTGGTCGTTACCATGGGGATATCGCCTCCACATAGAACTCTCAGCAGAAAAATAATTGTTTTTTTATGTCATTGTGTTTGAATTCAAGCTGAAACAGGGGGCTCTTATGGTCTGTTTGCATCATGTTGGAGTAATCATAGATATTACCTTCCGAGTTGGAAATAGCGTTCACATTACCTTCCTAGTTCTATTTCAGAGTCTTTCTGAACTTCCAAACGGATCAGATGTCTCTTGGGCTGAACTGATTGGCTCAAGATGGCGTCAATTAAACAATCTCTCAGGTTGCATTCAGTTTTTGTTTTGTATATTGTTGTTTTGATCAAATGTTTAAAAGTTATTATTACTAACAACTGTGATACATAATCAAAGCCCAAATACCTCATCAGCCCACACCAAGGGTTTGCTTTTTGCAAGACAACATAGGCAACTCTCAATGGGGCTTACCAACGTCACAGTCCCAAGTGGGAGCAATCGGAAAGCCATCAGGCCAGAGCAATGAGGAATCTTCCCACTCCCCTGATTTCTCCCATAGAGCATGTACGCAGCATTACACTTTAAAGCTGGAGTTCTAATTCAATGAAAAGTCTGATGCTGTAATCGGCTTCTATATGCAATTTTCTCCACATAGCTCTATTTTCTTTTTCTTCAAGTCTTTGCTGTCAATCCCTTGCCACCCCTGTTGTATTAAATAGATTGAATAATGTAGGTTTGCAATGAAGAGGGCCTTCAAGAATCAAATAGTACATCATCGTTCATGCAAGCATGTCTATACAGCTGTCATGATTATTATCTATTTTCTTTAAAAGGACATGCCTGCTTCAAGGCCACATATCTGAATTATATGCCTGGCGAGACCAACTTTAATAACTCAAATCGAGGTGTTAACAAACCAACGTATCATTGAACTATATGTCTACAAAACTGTGTGGCTTGTTCTACCTAAACTGAAATTTACAACAAACATAAACCCTGTTCATTGAGGTTTGGTTGTTATTGTTTGGTAACTACTTAAAAAAGGTAAAACTTTGTATATAAATTGATGAACACAAGCACAGTTATGTGACTTGGTTGTCTTCCACTTGGAAGCTCGGGAAACGTCGGGATTTGGTGCATAATCAGCATATCACAAACAGTCCTATCCTAAAATAACCCATCCTTTTCTTTGCTACATCTGCGTTGGCGCACACAGCACTCGCTAGATGTGTGAGCGGGGCTTAGAGCTGCCCGGGGTTGTCAGTTTTTAAATCACATCCTCCCATCTGCAGCTTTTTTTCAAACTGCTGTTTAGAGAAAACACAAGCGCCAAGGATCACACACTGTTATTAGAGAGAGTGAACAGGGACACCAGAGCTGCTGGGAATTTATTTTTAGGAAATTCTAAACAAAAGGGTGTGTGTGTTTGTGCATGTGTCTGCATGTAAATATGCATATGTTCTCGTGTGTGTGGAACTTGATCTACCATTGGCAATGCTTCCTTGTCTGATAGTCTGACACTTATAATAACAATCTGAGCCCGTTAGTGGTAAAAACAAGCACTTTTAGAGGACATACATTGACGGGGCTCCATTGCCCCAAAGGATAACATTGCAGCCAGTTTTCGGCAGATTCTCAGCGTTCTCTCTGAATACTAGACCAATCGAATTTTTTTTTAGTATTAGTCACTTAAACCCAAAATGAACGGAAAATAGTGTCCAGGTTGGAAGAAGAAGATATGCACACCCAAAAAAGTTGATTTAGAATGACCTATTAATTTTACGTTTGTACCTCTGATTAAGTGAAATATGAGACTAAAAGATCAAACAAAGACGTGAAAACATATAACATATGCATATTAATGTATAACCCCAGACGATAAACGATGGTGTAATCCCATTTGTAATGACAAGCTAATTAAACAAACCACAGCCTGGTCCTTCCTGAAGGCAGCAGACTAGGAAACATTGTGAAGAGGGAGAACGCAAGCTGTGGGTGAGTTTGACACCGTCCAACCTTTTGATAGTACGATGTTGACCCAACGACTTCTCCATTTGCTTCCCTGTTCTCTTGTCCCTTTTGCAACCTGCCACAAAGCCTTGCTTTCAACTGCAAAGACAGAAAGCCGAGCATAAAAAAGTTGTCTCTTCACCTTATCGTAAATAAATCCTATTATACATTTGCAACTAGACCATTACAAAATGCGATATATTACCGAAGACAAGCAACTCACTCTTTGAAGGCTCCTTACACTTAAAGGTTCATTTCTTTCTTTGTGGACAACGACTAAAAAAAGGAATGGAATTCTAATGAAGTGCCGCGTATCAATAGAAGCTTTGAAGGATTATGAGGAGAAATAGATTCCACATCATACCACCACAGTGATCAGACAACAGGAGATATGTAGACGTGGTTATTTATACACAGCCCTTCTCTGCGGGACGAGCAGGCGTTTTGTTGGGATGGCGGTGTTTGTCATTGAGTGCCGGGGTTGGCGCTTTTCATCTCGTCTGAGACGCAGAGGATGAAAGTGCTTCTGACAATCACAAATAGCAGACTGGATCCCTAAAAGCACTTCCTGGAGAGGCAGAACGTCGGCAGGCCATGTTAAACTGAGATGGGAATCGGTAATTGCTTGTCATATTTAGGGATGTCATCTGGGGGCAATTCAAGTAAAGCATTTAAAACAAAAATACTTTTTCTATGTTTGTATTGTGCTCTTATGTTGATTTGGCTGTTTTTTTCGGCTAAGGGTAGCGGGGCAAGTTTAACGTGAGGCCATATTGATTTATGGCAGCCCACCGGCCTTTTCATTGTATCAAATTTGTGTTCACTGATGACTTAGTATTTCCTTTACCAGGATAAAACAAATAATGGTAAATGTGTTTCCTGTGTATGACCTATCCTACAAGATAGAACTTGTTATATGTAAGGAGTAAAATTTGCGGTTTGCGTTTTGAGTTCAAAGCTTCAAGCCTTCAAAGCTTCTCAGAAAATGTCGGTTCTAGAAAGGACAGCTGGACTGCATGTCTCTGACTCACAGACGTTCCAGTAGTCGGCCTCCATGCAGGTCCTCAAGCACGTTTAACATTCCCCCTATGACGGAACCATTACGTCCGGCCTCATTAATGAAACCGTTCTGAAAATGCATTTTTAATTTGCATGCGGAGCGGACGTGTCGATTTTCCAGAACGATTCATGCATTATTAACTCAAAGGAGCTCATTTACCGTAAAATTTTATATGACACATAACATTTTCAATAAATCAAGTAATCATCTTTTTTTTTAAGCGCTGCCGTTAGGACTGTTAAATTACAAGCTTCTTTACCACCAGTAGGATAATTAATTTGGGTTAAAAATGTATATTTCTCACCATGACCCCTGATGATAAGCATGGCTGTGCGCAAGACAGTTCCAATGTCAGGTGCAACATCATTAGTCAGGTACAATTTGCTGTGACGCCATATTTGAAACCTGACAAGTCAAACCCTGACAAAGGCTCAAGGCCATGTGTATCTGTCTCTTCCTCTCCTCTCTGTTGCTGTGATCTGACGATCTACTGACAATAGCCTTTTACTAAAATGTCACCAATCAATCAGACCGTACATGACATGTCCCTGCCACGCCTGACTGAATCTTTAGTGGCTCCACCATCTTCACAATGACACAACTAATAAAGATGCAGAATCCAAACCTCAACAGCAACAATTGGAGACAAGGAAGGGGAAAGGATAGTGAAAGAGGTAAGGGTGATGTGGGTGATCTGACATCTGATCTGTCTATAGTATCTATCGTAGTATCTAAATCCCTCCACAAATTCTCTTTGGATCCAATAGTAAACAGTAAGTCAGTGTTGGGATGCACCTATATAATCTTAAGAGCCATCGGAGGACATTTAAGAACCTTTTTTAAGGTCTCGTACTTGTGACATTGGGAGCAGTAGAGACCGTAGAGGGAGTGTGTGTTTATTTGTGCGACAGAAACCACATCTGATAGCCTCTCAGTTACACACCTCGGCGAGCGCAGGGTGTCAAGAGTTCATCCCAGGACCTTGGCGACGGACATTCCCATTTCAATGACCTACATGGGAAATTACACAGGGGAAATGTTTTGCTAAGTGTCCCGGAATGGGCCTGAGTATGACATGTAGTGGAGAGAGAGAGAGAGAGAGAGAGAGAGAGAGAGAGAGAGAGAGAGAGAGAGAGAGAGAGGGAGAGAGAGAGAGAGAGAGATGGAGGG
>OMKX01054692.1:0-14092 GCA_900302425.1 Brosme brosme
AGGAAGAGAGGGGGAGAGGGGGGGGGGGGGGGGAGGTGCAGAGCCAACAAAACCAGACCCAAGCCTGTACCACCCAATCAATTCAAACCCCTCCCCCACACCTCTACATAAACGCGTTACCTCAGGCTCCGCTGCTTTTGCAAACCCTTTTCCCTCCTCTCTGGCCCCATCCTCTCTCGGGAGAGGCCCACCCGGTCGCTCATTGCTCATCCTCCCCAAACACGTCGTTCTGTTTGCGCTTCATGTTCTCAAAGTCAAACTCGCTCCCGGTCATGCGCTTGTAGATGTCCTTGATGTCATTGCAGGTGGTCTCGAAGTGGGTGGTGGCATCGTAGGATCGCGAGGCGAACACCTGGTGAAAAACACCTGAGAGTTATTACACTTGTATTGCTTGGATATATATAATAGATTTGTATTGCTACATTTATATTACTTAGATATATAATATATGTTTATATTTCTATGTTATATATATATATAATTATTATATATATCATTATATCATTATCACCCTTTACACTGCCAAAACATTAGCCTCGTCAGACCATCCTGATCTCGCAAGTTCAAATTCTGTTTCTCTCTGCAGGTCAGTGCGAAACACAAATGTGTATATCTGAATGGTCTCACGAGGCTACATCAACAACAATATCTAAAGTATATCATGTATATGAATATAGCATGTTATGTCATGTGCATACACGCCGGGCGAAACCGTGTTCCCACTCACCTGGCTTTCAGTGCCATCATCTGTGGGCTCGTAAAGGTCACTTATAGCCACAAACCTGTAAAACAAATAGTACCATAATCAAATCACAACTGACAATACCAGGGTTATGAATACGTATCCTATAATGCTGTGTGTTCTGACATATGACGGACAATAGCACAGTTATGAGTATGTATCCCATAATGCAATGTGTTCTGAGACATGACTGACAATAGCAGTTAGGAATACGTATCCCATAATGCAGTGTGTTCTGAGACATGACTGACAATAGCACAGTTATGAATACGTTTCCCATAATGCAGTGTGTTACTTCTGGTCAATGGGCTCCAGGAGCTCCAGGGCTGGCTCTATCTCCGCCTCTGGCTCGCTGGTCTCCACCGTGGTGCTGATGATGGCGATGTATTTCCCCTGCGCTGCCACGTTGTGGGCGTAGGAGATCATGCACACGTAGATGTCTGGAGGGTTCAGAGGATAGGGTGGAGCAAAGGTCAAAATTGACTCAGGGAGAAAAAAAGAGCAGAGGAAGGAAAGGCTGGAAACGATATTTCAGGGCGAGTATTACCAACTATGGACATTGACAGAGCAAAAATAGTCATACCCAAAAGACATAATCAAGAAAATGTGTTGTGGTAACTAAGCGGAAATCTCATAATTACCGCATTAGAAATGCTTTTCTTTTTTCTTTTTATCCTTTAGAAGAAAAAAAGCTGCGTTGCTGTGATTGTCACTAAATGGCTCATCTCGTCAACATTTGCCAGGAATTGATGTCTGCTCTGACCTGACTTGCGGTTGACCTGATTCTGAGGGATGATGATCTGGCAGGAGTTGGCGTCGTTGGTGTTTTTGATTGGGTGGCTGAGGACGCAGATCACACGGATCACCTGGCCCGCCTTGCGCACGCGGTCCTGGATGTAGCTGGGGTCACAGATGAGCTGCTTACAACGAGCCACCTGCACCCATGTGGTGAGACAAAACAAACGCAGAGATGGACCTGGGTCAGTCTCAACCAAAACCCCACCGTGTTGTGTTCATTTTGATGCCGCTCAATCACACACACATCCCCACCCACATTCAGGGAATGTGTGTGAACAATACAAGTTACTTTAAGTATAACATTTGACATATGACATATAACATGTCATTTGCTGATCCAGAAGACAAAGGAAAAGACAATGCAGTGTACCTCGCCCTCAGACTTCACGCCGACCACATGACCGTCTTCCATCACAATGTCGTCCACTGGTTTGTTCAGCATGTAGGTGCCGCCATAGATTGCACTCAACCTGTAGCCACAAATAACAATTAAACAAAAAATCTCTAATCAAAGACATCCAATACTAAATATGAGATAATGACCATAATAAGTGTATATGAACAATAGCTGCGCTGCATGTGTTAGAAAGATGTAAGATCGGGGTCACATACCTGGCGAATCCCTGCGGCAGCTCCCCCAGGCCGTACAGAGGGTACAGGTATGGGCTCTTCCCATAGCGAGCCAGCGACTCACTGTACAGCTTGATGCGGTTCACTGTCTCCAGACAGGGGACATCCAGGTAGCTGGCGGAACGGAGAGAGGAGCAGAGGAGATGTAAGTAAGTAGACATGATAAAAATAACCAAAAACAGAACATATTCCTATTTAGTGATTCCGATGTGTCTTAAGCCCAAATCACATGGAGCGCTAGACCCCAAATACTCTTTAAGATTCTTAAGGATTATTTTTCCTATTTCCTGACACGGCTGAATGCTATGATGCTATTCCATTTAAATATTGAGCCTCCAGTGAAACCGTTGTCTCAAGGAGAAAATCTGGCATGAATTGTTGAATATATGAATAATGTCACCGTTATCTAACAAAGCTGTAAGAATGAGGCAAGACAAAATGTTACTCAAGCTTCATAGAAAAATGAATACCTCTGATTAGCTTATTCTAAGACCAAACATACTGAAATAACCTAATGAAAAAAACTCAAAACTGTGAACTGTGAGTGAAACAAGTATCTGTCTCTAAAATCAAGGAAATTATTCCATCATCGGTAGCATACGACTTGGTGCATTGAGTGTTGCCCTTACTCGTCTGTCCTGTAGAGGGCGAGGGCGTGGCCGGTGAAGTCAATGACATCTTGGCCCAGGTCAAACTTCTTGTACACGTCCCTCATGGTGGTGGCCTTTGGGTCCACTCCCTCGAAGGTCTTGGGGTCGTTCTCATCAAAGTTTGCCACAAACACTAAGAACCTGCGGAACCGTCTCTTCTCAAACATTCCCATGAGATCTGGTGAACCAAACGGAGAAAGACAGTGGTTTCCATGGCACACCAAAGAAAACAAGCGCTATCGCTGTACTAGAGAGTGTGTCAGGTGAACCTACTTGAAGCTAGTGCCTCGGTCTCAGTGGATGGCACCTTGTAGATCTTTCCTCCCTTGTACACAAAGCTTCCCTCAACCACCTTGAAGTCCAGATAGCGGGTGACCTCGGTGTACAGCAGCATTTTCACAAGCTGACCTGAACTCATCCAGTTGGACATGCACATGGTTAGGCCACGTTCCGCTTTATAATAATATCGTATTCAGTAGTAAGATAGCACTTCTTCATCATCTGATTAGCTAGCATGTCAATCAAGATGTGTAACCAATAATTCAAATGGGAGGATGGGGCTATGTAAAAATACAGGCTACGTTACATTTTTCTTTGGTTTTTACTCAAGTGCAGCCCGACAGTGTTATGTACAATGCAATACTGACCATTGGCCATGAGGAACTTTGGGATCAGGTCAACATTCCAGTCTCTTCCTCTGCCCATGGACTCTGGAGGGCTATCTGGGAGGCTAAAGCGCTTGTAAAGCTGAAAGACAACCGTCATCATCAGCCTAAATAGTTGGCAATGGTAATACTGCTGCATCATGAATACAGGGGCAATATTCAATCAAAATGGCACCCCCTGACACACAATAGAAAACAACAGCCTACAGGACTTAATATGATGTAACAGGGAGCATAAAATGTATTGATTCTTTTTATTACTCCTAAGCGAGGACTGCAGCTTTTACCTCCTCTAGGGGGGTGATGGAGGAGCTCTCTCCACCATAGTAGGGGTTTCTGTCCATGTGAAGTACCTTCTTCCCATTCACAGACATAATCCCAGACAGAATGCATTCCTGGTGAGAAAAATGTCATTAACAATTAAAATAAATATTTTTTTCCAGAAACATACAAAAAGAATCTTTGCAAAAAATATCAAGCCCTATTTGAATATACATTTAAATAATTAATAGCTTAAGAAAGGTAGATTAGTCAAATCTAATGCAGGAGGATGCAGAAAGGTGAATGAAGGTTGTGCGCATGCGCGACTTGACATCCGTGTCTACCATGCATCGGCTGTTATAATAATAATAATAATAATAATAATAATAATAATAATAACAACAATGATACTTTTTATTATAATCATTTATCATTTATGCGAACGCTAACGCATAGGCCTAAGTATCGAGTATATAAAAGGTGACGAAAGAAGGCTATAGAAATAAGAATCCCATTATTAAGAAAGCAAATACTAACAAACAAACAATCCAATAGATTCAGTGTATTAAGTAAAATGTTACATTCATATTAATTTGATCAAACCTCACCCGAGCTTTCGCAAATCCTAGACTACAGAGAGGCCTTAGCGAACGGTACCGTGATATAGGGTTACGCCTAAGATGCTCTTTTAACCGGTGTCATAGAACGGCGCATTGGCTGCTGTCAAGAATTATCACACGTGTTCCATTGTTTCATACAGACTGATTGTTTCATTGATTGAGATGTTTATGTAACATGTTCCATAACCATATTCCATCATGTTTCGCACATACACAGGGATGCAGGAACTATTGCCTCCTAGGGTGGTAACCTGGTAGCGGGCCGATGTAAACCAATAGTCGAGAAAGGCCGTCCACACGTATATTATTTCAATAGAGCTTAAGAGGCTTTATCACTTACTGTGAGTCCGGTGCCCAAAACGATCACATCATATTCCTCATCCATGTTGTATCACTGCCACTCCTGTCTCGCCCTCTTAAGACCAGTGAAATTGAAGGGAGTTGAAAAAAACGCTGCCAATAAGTCAAGCAATGAGCGCAGTTCGCTTTCTTTGCCCAAGTGTGTTAAATGACTTAACTTTAAGTTGAATAGTATTTATTTATCATTAGACAAAAATGCGAGCGGAATATATTCCACACTGTCACCGGCGAGGACGACCAAAGATGGCCCTAAACGTGGAACACTCTAGAATGGTATTCTGCCGCGGCTGCAAATAGTGCACATCCTCCGACGCTTCCCATTCACACCACATTATATAGAAAGTGATGTTTTCAATGGCTGTAATCCCCTTTCAGGAATTGTTTTAAAGAATAATTTTGTAGGTAATAATTGTGGTATAATAGTTTTGCTTATACATTGACATTGTCTCTTAAAAAGGCTCTTTGTCTAAATCACCATATATTCCTTATGTTCTTTTCAATTGAGATAGATGCAGTAGCAATTCGTGGATGCAAGTATATCCCTCCGCCACCACGGTACTGGCGGAAGGGAGTTGCTTTCACTGACCAGAAAGAACAATTTTCAACCGAAATACAGTAACTAAAGTAATCACCAAAGCTATGTCTGACAGTTTTACCCATGGCTGATATGTTTCCTTTGAAGTATGCGTTATTTAAGAATGATAAAAGGAACATTTATCTGTATAGGGCATTAATAATCGATTCGCCACGATTATAAACTAAGCAATGATCGCTGAACAAGGCGAAGGCGTGTCCCAAATTGGTCAGAATATCAGCACCATGGACAGCTGCCAGGTACCCCAGACCCCCCGATCAGGATCACGTAGACAACATAGTGACAAAATACGTTATGACGCACGTACCTGATACATTTATTTATTTAAAAACGATGGCAAGAATACCTTTTTATTTTATTTGGATTCCACGTTTGTTTAAATACTCCAACATATGCTTATAACATGTCTTACTGCAGTGTAAATTATTATTGTTGGGTGTATGCCATATTCCGCTGTAAGTTTGTGAGTCCTTTCGTCGATCGGAACATTTTTACGATAGTTACGATACCATGTTGTGAACAGTAAGCAGCTGCTGCCGCCGCTAGTCTCCAAAATAAGAAGTTATTTGCTTCTCAGCAGGCCAAGCTGACCGAAAGGAGCCGGAAGTGGAGCTCTCGGCAAGGCGAGCTGAACGGTAACAGCCGGAAGTGGAGTCGCCCAGCAGCACATGACAGTCAGCTGGTTTGTGTCACGTGACCATCATTTGCGGAAAACGAAAATGGCGAGACCACAGCGTTTTACCCTAGTTCGGTTGGTAGCTTTTATTGCCAATTTATGCGCATATTTCGCGCTAGCAAGATCGACTGTACAAGTGCCATTCTTACTGTGGTCAACTGAAAGGTAACTCTTTAATTATGCAGCGGATCGACTTTATAATGCTTTAAAACTAGTCGCCATCGTCGACAGCATATGCCAGCGCAGTCAAGTTGGTTACGTTTTAATCTAACTTATGCTTCTTCAATGCGTGTTAACTATACGTCACTTTACTACTGTTAACAGTGTATTTTCTTAGCATTTAAAACGCCTTCTCTCCGTTTAATGTGTAGCCTACCATCCCTGGCCTCCCCGGCGGCTGGTCATGTTGTTTCCAGCAGCCAGCTGACCACTGACCTATCCTCTGTGTTCAGCTCTGGACCTCACACTGTGCTGCTGTTCCTGCAGGACAAGGTTGGATATCATAACATAGGATTGAATTCTCGATGCTGTCGTTACTAAGGAACGATAACATATCATTTAATATTAGGTGATTAGAGGCCAACCCCGAAGGCAGGGGGGCCTGAATTCTCGTCAGCCTTTCTGAAGCAGAACCGTGTTCTCCGTGAACTGGCTCCATTGCTTCCCGTTTTAGTTAGTTCCCCATTTCATTATAAGCACTTTACTGCGTTCGTTTAGGAATATGTATATATGGTAGATTAACCTTTTACTTCAGCTAGCAATGCTATTTTAGGTTCCGTATTTTATACTTGCACAGTATAGTTTCAAGATAATTACATGTAACGCCTATTTCTGTATGTATTGTGGAACAATGGATGACCCTCATTTAAACTACTTTTATTTTCTTTATATCCAGTTAAGCAAAGACGACTTCACAATATATGGAGGAGTGTTTGGCAACAAGCAAGATGGAGCGTTCCTCAACCTTGAGGTACAGTTTTGTATTACAGTTGTCTCCTGGTTTGGGTTGTTTAATGACATGGTTCTTGTCATTAAGATACTGCTTGCCCTTCAGCAGTATCCATTCTTCTAAAGTCTCACTGTTACTTCCCCAGGCTGCAATGCAGTCTTCTCCTTCTTCCTTGGTACTTCCTGCTCTGGAGTGGTCAGCTGCCCGCGATGCACCAGCTCTGCTACAAGAAACACTCGGTGTCTCACCGGTGCTTGTCGACCCAGATACTCTTTCAGACCTTCAGCTCGACCCAGCTGTCAGCAATTTGCTGTCCTTCACCCTGCCATATTGTACTGGGTGAGTCTGGTATTTCTAGAGTGAATGCAAATATATCTGCTTATATCCTTTTGATCTAAATTGAGCTTGATTTTCTGCTTTCATTTCAAAGGCTGCACGAGTCGTGTGAGCAAGTTTTACGCAGTAATGGTGAGTTATATACACATTGCATTTGTTAGGGAATTTAAATTACAACAATGACTAAAATTATCTTCAGTTTTCTTCAGTCACTGAATGCCATGTACTAAAGATCAAAGATTATTGTAATTTTGTTTTCACAGATCGAATTATTGGGAAAGTTTTGAGTATCATGAAAGCCAAAAACATCCTCTACACTGCTATCTACACAGGACTCCAGCCATCCCGGGTGGGAGCTTTTAAAATAATGATCTTAAATATGTACAAACTATGTGCATTTATTGCTTTTTGAGACCAAACAGCTCTCTGCTGCGGAAAACCAATACATAATGGCCTATTAAGCATATCTTAAGTGTTCCAAACCAATTGAAAGAATACTACAAAATATAACAAAACACAAATGTCAAAGGGTAAGAAATATGTCTTTAAACCCCCTTTTTTAAATATCTACAGATAATTCCAGAGACCTTGATGTCTGAGCAGCCACTTGGTCGCTCGCTGCTTCAATCCCAAGCAGAAGAAACTGTCAATGCTCCTCTAATGTTCAACGTTTCGAACACTCCTTGCATTATGCTATGGGCTCAGAACCTCAGTGTCAGCTTTGACAGCGTACTGTGGATTGACCTCGCCAAAGAGACCCCTACATTCGACGGATCCCTGTGCAATGGGACTGACTCGGTGTGAGTGTCTCCATTTGATTATACATTTCTAATGTTAAGACAATATATCTGCAAGGGGTGATCTAATGCAGTTGGATTTGTTTGTGTTTTAGGCTTGTCCTTAATTACCAATCTGGAATCATTCTACGGTGAGTAGATGTGTACATAGATGAATGTATGTATCTATCTCAAATAATAAACAAAGCCTGAATCCTTGTCTCAAGGATCAATCACATTTTCATTCAAGGAATGTCCCCTTTTGTTGACACCCATGTACTGAAACGCCATTGATATTATCCCCAGTTTCGCTATGAGTCAAAAGTTGTACCCCGTATCGGCACGGAGATGGTTCACCCTGGATTCTGTGCGTCTGGAGTCCATTAATGGGACCGTGACCTTCAACGGCAGCCGAGGTATCTATGCCCCCGCGGAGTACTCCTTCCACTGCATGTCAGTCAACAGCTTCAGGGATGCTCTGCTGATACGTGCGGAACGCAACGCAGCCACCGATAACTGGGACGTCAATTTCGTAGACTTCCAGGTACTTATGCCATTTTCATGCACTTATTTCACAAAAGCACTAATGTCTCAATAAGGGCTGGTTATCGCCACTGATGTCCCGAACTGATCAGATTTTGGATTCACAAGGTTTCGATTCGATTTTCAATTGAATCGATTCAATATCAGTTTGGTTAGGGATATTTCAATTACAATACCAATTTTTCTTCAATATGAAAGAACTTATCATGTAACTTATGCTGTAGATTAATTGTACAAGGGACAGTCTAACCTGGTGCATTATTTAAAATATTTTTGTTTATATTACGAGTTAACCCCAAACCAGTTGCATTTATGTACTCTTTATTTAATATAACTAATATGCTACAGCAGTCAACCCATTATAGTGCAAGTTGTGCCCGAAGGCTGGCCACACTAGACTAACAGGGTTAAAGCTTCAAGATACCATGGTAAAAGGCATATATTAAAAGATTGATCTCTGGTGTGGTTCAACCTGCTAGTGCTAACCATGTAGGCAGTATGCCTTGTAGCTCGGTAGGTCCACTTGCTAGTGCTAACCATGTAGGCAGTATGCCTTGTAGCTCGGTGGTTCAACCTGATAGTGCTAACCATGAAGGCAGTACGCCTTGTAGCGACCCGGGTTCGAGTCTCACCGTCCTATGCTACATGTCGTTCCCTCTCTTCACCAACCTACCATCCTGTTTCTCCTCAGTGTCCTGTCAATTAAAGCACAAAAAAAGCCATTACAAAATATATTTAAACGGCATAAAATTTGATAAAATGATCCGGGGATTTTATGAATTGATATCGAATCATTCAAATGAAGATGGATTTGAACCGGAAAATCAATTCGTTTTTTAAAACCTTGCCCTATTGATTTATTAGTTGGTGGTCAAGCAGGACTTCTTACATTGATGTTGTTTTGTCTAATACAGATCCAGGGCTTTGGTTTGGCCAATGGAACTGATTTCTCCTATGCCAGCGATTGTGCCGGATTCTTCACTGCAGGAATTTGGATGGGGCTTGTGACCACCCTGCTCATGCTCTGGATCCTCACCTACGGCCTCAGCATGATCCTGCAGGTGAACACCGTGGACCGCTTTGACGACCCCAAAGGCCCCTCCATCTCTGTGCCTCAGACAGAATAATGCAGCAGTACTCCCAAAGCCTCTTCAAATTCTATTTATGATCAGTGGGGTGCTACTCTATGAGAAAATGCATTCCAACTCAGGGCCTTACTCTTTGAAACTGTTTAGAATTAGTTTTGATTTCGCCAATAATTGCCTTATTTGTGGAACGAAGTTGCCTTCCACTCCTCAGCAGTCCTTTTGATTTAGTGTTGTAACACATTATACACATTGCATGTTACAGGTGTAACTGTAACGTGTGTCCTATTTGTTTTTTTGTCAAGGAAAATTCCACTTTGCCCTACCCCTAAGTGCCAAGATAGTCAAGTGGAGATTAGCATTACTATATTATTTGTCTAATCACTTGTGGTTGTATGTAGTTATGCAAAAAATGATTCATACTTGCCATCTGCTTCGGGGCCCTTTAGAGTGTTTTGTCAATGGCCGATGTTTGGGTCGAAATTGAATGTTGCTATTTTTGTGGGATGTTGTTTTACTATTTTAGAACCTAATGCCAACCTTAATTTAAAGTCTACTGATGATGGAATTATCTGTATATAAGAATGTGATCCACTGATTGCCTTAAGACGTATTTGCCTTGTGGAAATGCCATGTTAAATGCCTCATGTGAGCCATTACAAAAAATGCCTAAAACAATGTGTTTTTCTTTCAATGTTATTTTTTCACACCTTTTGATTTGTTTTAGAATATCTCACTATGCAATCTCCATTCATAAACTAGATCTTTCAACCTAAACACAACCATCTCAACTTCAAGTTAATGCCGGACTATTAAGTATATGGCAATATATAGATATAGATATCTTTATATATATATATATATATATAGATATATAGATAGATATAGATATATAGATATATATATATATATATAGATAGATAGATATATAGATATAGATATACATATATAGATATATATTAGAAAGAAAGATGTCAGACTTATGTAAGACTGTTTAAACATCCATGATTTCCGATACTTCAACCTCTCCACCAGACTAGGGGGTGAGATACATAGGCATTTGCATGAATGGGCAATTTTGTATCTTTATATTGGAAAATGCATAGGGTAGGCCTACCGTAGTCTACCTATATAATTCAAGCATTGGGCTATACCTTCAACTTTTTTCACGTCAAGTTCAATTTGATTCTACATTTATATTGAAATAGAAACTGGCCCCAAGCTATCTACAACCCACACTTTAATTGTACGATCTTCTGTTCAGCCATGCATTGACATATGGAGAATACGTGTTTCAAGTATTTTCATTGTGTTCGATTACATCCACTTGGATAACTGCAGGATTCACGCAGGAGGTGCTGCTTTGTATAAACCATGACATTTGCATAACCTGGTTGCTGTAGTTACTGGTATTCTAAACAACAGGCAGTAACTTTGCTGCAGGTCGCGATCCAAGTACAATTGTCACTCATTTCTCAGCGAACATTTTAATGTAAACCTGAATGGCGATATGGGAACTATTTCTAAAGTTGATAAACCAGAGAGCCGCCGGGGCGTTGTGTTTGGTACATCGCAGGATAGGAAACTCTTGCCTACCCATTTTGCACCAAATCGTCTGGGAAACCAAATGTTTCGCCAGGAAGCGCCCCACCGTGGCCCGGGTTGCTATGAGAATCATGAGGTTGGTATGTTTGTGTCTTTGCATAAGGATAAGGAATGAACTACAGGTTACAAAAATACAACCTATCCATTGTACACAATGACCAGAGTCGGACATTGACTCTGGTCAATGTGGACATTGACCAGAGTCGCAGGATATGAAATACTATGCTAACGTTAGGTCTCTACTCAGTTTCACAGCATGATGTACGACATACAGAAGAGGCCGATGAGCAAGAAAGGATACGTCCTCTCTGCGAGGACCGCCGTGCGGTTTATAGACGCCAACAGGGTATACTTAGTCATTGAGAGAACGGTCACAAGGCGATTCAATGTTTAATTTAATGTGATAATTTATTATATATATTCACATATCACCAGACAGTGACCCCATCACCTCAGAAGTACCAGCAGGATCAATCCTTGTCCCGAATCCTGCCGCCTGTAAAAACGCCTTTCAATTCCTCGGCAGTGAGGGTCACAACCAAGTCGGATGCAACCGTCAGCATGCCAGGGTGTGTGACAAAGGATTATTAACAACATGGCATTTGGTGATTGCTATGTGGAAATACTAATCTGTGTTTTATGTTTAAAATGCAGCCCTGGGACTTATTCTCATGAAGCAGCAATTGGCAGGAGGGTTGTCTGGCCAATGAGCTTTGGGTCTCCAAATTGGGTGGAATTCCCTCAGCTTGAGAAGAAAACGCTGAGAACAGAGGTGAGTTAAACTAACCAACCCCAACAACTATCAAACATGCATGTGTGGGGCTGTTCGTTTTGGAAGATTTAAATTTGCACACTCAAAGAAAAACATTTGATATCTCCAAAAGTATAGGCCTACCTTCACTTTCACAAAAAGAACATCACAAAATGGTTCCAGTTTCCCTCTATATTGAACAAACAATAGTTGAAAAATCCATCAATGGCTAAATTAATTAATCTTCAATGTTTGGTGCTCTAGGCCTATATTCTCATGTTGCGGGGATGCAAAAAAATGTTTACCCGGGGCTGTTATTGAGATGTTTTTCAGAGACAGGACACAAATCAAGCTACTAAGAAAAGTGGCATTTATCGCAATATTTTATGTAAGCCACCTCATCTGGGTATTGATATTAAATGATATAACCTTTGTGTTTGTCTCCTCAGCTCCAGTGTGACAGGGACTTCAAGAAGCACAGGGCCAGAGTGGCCTACCTGAGTTTGTACTACTGAAGGTCCATCAGCGTTGTCCCCTGTGCAGGACATCACTTCCCCCCTGTGATTACCGGGTTAGGTTAGGGTTAGGGTTAATAACCCTAACCCTCATGTTTCCAATGAACCACAGAAAGACCAGATCTCTGCTGTTTATTTCAAAATGTTTTGTTGTTTTTACCAAAGCCAACCTGACAAATATTTAAAACAAATAAAGAAGTGAAACCATATGCTTGCCAGCCATAATGTCAGTTAAAATAAGGGGAGGGAAAAATAATCCCCAAAAAAAGACGAAAGCTAATTTTCTGTAGACAGCAACGCTAGATGCCAGCAAATTGAATTGCCCATGTATCCTTTCCAGAGCCAAGGGAGCCATCATAGTTGTTGTTAAATCTCACCCCCCGCTTCCACGTGGGGTCGTTAAGGGGGGGGGGACGGGGGGCAAAAAGTCTTATTGGTCGCAGTTGTAGGGGGGCTTGGCTCACTTCTTCCTCCTCACTTTAGGCTTCTTCACAGGCCTCAGGTAGGGGTTATCGATCATGTTCTCCTCGCTGGCCTTGACGGACGGAACCACGCTGCTCGGCGGGAGCATTGAGTTCTCCTTGTCGGCTCGCGGGTCGTCCTGAGTTGGCATGAAAAGAAAGCAGATCAGTTTCACTTCAGTCATCATTCCAATGTACTTTCAACATATACTTTGTTTTTGAGTTCTCTGGTTTGCGTTGTTTAGCTTCATGTTTTGAGAGTGTGTGAAATTAGAATCTGTGAAATGAATAACCATTTCCTGTAGAATACAAATAAAATCCCCAAATGTGGTAAAGAAACGTAAACTGCCTGATCAAAAAACTGCCTGAGTGCAGTATATTACTGTTGTGGCCTGCATTTAGCCATAAAAAAATATAATTTCACGTGTAAATATGGCCTGTTTTTTGCATGAAGATGGGGATGATACCAAACGCTTATCTTAAAGCTTCCCTTCAACAACAAACGCCCCATTATACATTCAACCCCTCACCCATGGGAGACACCCAGATTAAATCTCAACAATGAAAGCACAGTTTTTCCACATCCTCCGCCCTCGATTCTACGCTACAAAATTGCAACACAAGACGCTGAGTTCTTAGAAGAGCCACATTTCTAATGAACCAGGAGAGAGATCCACGGATGAGCATGAGCCCTCCTGCTGTCCTGGTCATTAAGTCGAGGTTGGCGGTGGTGGCGAGACTCACGTTGAGGCCGTTCCCGGCCGTGTTGTCGCTGTCTGTCTGGTCGTCCTGCTCCGACGAGTCCGTCTCCTCCAGCGTCTGCAGCTCCAGCTCCGACGGCAGCAGGGCACTCAGGTAGGGGATGGCGGTCGGACGTGCCGCGATCACTGACCACACGATGAAGATAACAGGGAGATTATTCTGACCCTCTTTCACACAAAACAAAATCCCAACAAATTGCACATAAGGCATGCCGTTTAAACATTTAATCGTTGGGACAAGCAAGTCACTTCGGAGCAGTGTGATCAGCACATGTCACATGTTCTCATTCCCCCAGGGCAACTTAAACATTAT
>OMKX01054713.1:0-23356 GCA_900302425.1 Brosme brosme
TTTTGCGTATAACAATGCGATTAATCACAGGAAGTCATGCGATGACCGCAATTTAAACTTTTAATCGGTTCCCAGCCCAAATTTTTAGCATTCATATATTGTAGTCTATTCTTTTCGTATGCTACTCTGCTGTTGGCCTTGATAGGGAGATATTTTCTTGCTGCCATAAAATATACAGTTTAATCTAACAACATTCCTGCGTCTCCCCCTCCTACACAGCCCATTTCAGCACCGTGTCAGTGGACAGTTACAATTCTACGAACGTCGTTAGAGCAGTGAATGCGCGTTCATGTTACGAGGGGTTTCGGGAAACGCTCGAAAGAAATTAAGGAAGGTTCGCAAGATCCTTCGTAAGAATGATCGTACGACCGTGGATCCATCGTTATCGGGAAACGGGGCCCAGGAGTCAGACTCTCTTTTTCTGAGAGTGGTGAATGCAAGATTCTCTATTGCGATCAAATGAATAATAAAGGCAGAAAGACTAGGACAGCACTCAAATTTGACTTTTTTAATATTGCCCAATGGATTTTTCAGCCAAGACACCCTTCTTCAGCGTGTATTCTGGCAATTTCACAATCCATATACACAGGTGGGATTAATTAAAGGTAACCGCAACCAGCGCAACAAGTACATCCCAATAGGGGGAACCACAACCTTTCCAGGCACGGAGTCTCATGATGTAGGATACTAAAACATTAACCAAAGAAACACAACACTAATTAAATGAACTTCATAAGAAACAAGCAAATTAAATAGGCCTACTGGGTTTTAAATTAATATTGCAGACCCTTCCATCAGCGATCATGAGGTTAAATATTTAGTATTCCATTTTATTTGTTTTTTATATAGAAATTAAATCTTTTTTTGTATTCATTGTATGTACTGTGTTCCCTTTTTTGTGTGAAAGCATTTGTAACTTGTACTGAAGGGTGCTTTGTGCATATAAAAGGTTTGATTATAGTGGGATACGTTGAAAATCTTGAAAAATCTTAACAATAACATTTTATTTGTTCCTGTAGAAAAATGTAATTGAAAAAAACAATTGAAAACAAAACAGTTTTTTCATAACCATTGCTGGTTATGAAATAACCTAACTTTAAAAATGGTAAGAAGAAACACAATCTCCCATTGTGTTTCTGTGTAGGCCAAGACTATGTGCTCATCTACCTGTAAGTGTGTGGGCTGTCTAAACCTTGGGGATAACTCGCAGATGAAGACCTGGGTTCAGGGAAGCACAGAAATCAGCTCCAATAACAAGGTGCAAAAGGAAACGTAAGTTGTGGTCTTCTTATGCACAGCATCGTTTGTTAAAAGGAGTAGAGTACAGTTTGACAGGATTTGGATCATTTTTGAACAGATGCATGTTCAGGGAGATTGCTTTACTTATACAATATAGGGGCTCAGACTCAACCCAACTAAACTAGTCAAGTTGTGAACAGGGGCGTTATACAGCAAAACCTACCTTCCCTCCACCGCCCACCATGAAACATTTCAAATTTTGGGGTATATCGTGTATACCTGGCAGGGCACTCGACTTATATCCGGTAGACACGGCAGGGCAATCCATTTATATCCTATGAACGTGGCAGGGAACTCCTGTGGCCCTTTCCCATACACATATGCTAAGTTGGATTAACTTTGTTCGATACGGCGCGTCAGTCCAGCGTGTCTGGGATTTGCATCTCCTTACAACATTACAACGTATTTAGTGTTAGGCCTATAGTGCTACTATTTGAGAGACAACTTCCTACCCCAAATAGCAAGCAGGGATGACATCACTCGACCCGCTTTGAGGTGGGTCTAGCGTTTTGGCACGACCTCACAGATGGTCCATCTCGGGTGCGGCTCGGTACAACTCGGCGCGTTTTAAACTGGTGATGGAGAAGCAAATCAACGCAGGATTTTCTGAGTCGGCTGGGCCAAAAGTGCCAATGGAAAAGGCCCAGAACTGGGGCAGGGGCTGATCTTGTTTTGGCAGTGTTGTCTAACTAGTAGATAGAAAGATAGACACGTACTTTCATTATCCCTGTGGGGAAATTACTTTGTGGCAGCACAACAAGACTGGACAAGACAACACAATAAACTCACAGTAGGCAAATGAAACGGAGATTGTGGTTAATCTCTTCGATGGAACAGAAGCCAATAGTAATCCAAGATCCATTAGATTGGCTTGGGTTTATTCTCATAGATGCGCAAAACAACTATATTTTATGGTCTTCAATATCTTTTGTTTAGATGCCATCCGTCGCTGATAACTTTTGCTGTGGTGGCAGACACCTGTGACTGCCTGCTAGCCCAGGCCGTACAGGCAGAGAGGGAGGGCTGTGGCTATTCCCTGGCCCAGAGGATGATACTCCAAGAGTTTGGCCACTGTCTTACAAAGATTGCGGAATCCATGTAATATTTATTTTCATATTTAACACCTTGTTAATTGTTTAACTAACAAAACACACACGCACACTCACACAGTTTATAACAAATGTTTTGCGATTTAGTCATAGGTATTATGCAAATAAATTAATATTATGCAAATAAACAAATAAAATAAAGTGGAAGTCTATACACACATGCGCACACACAAAAGTATGCTTGTGTGTTTCTTAGCCAAAGCTTAGAAAATCCACTAAATCCAAATTATAAATAATTATTTTATCATCAAAGGTCAAGAGGCAAACAGAAAAACACAAACTGGAAAAAACAATTGATAAATTGACCCAGGGGGATCTAACTGTGGATTTTGTATTGCATTGACCCACCAGTTGCAATGGACTGGCTCGGAAAAAATGAAATTTGTGTTCAGTTGACAGTCTCGTTCTATGTACATTCTTACACCTGGGAACTGAGCACTTAGTTTTTTTTCTGAAGTGAATGCTTAAACTGCGTTCAAATCATAACACCCCTGCTTAAACTCACCATCGCGACTGCACTAATATCTAAAACAATAAGTTGTGTCTTATTGCTCAGTGTAGGGGTAATATATTGTATTGCTTATGATTAACTGGGTCACATGACATGGGAGCTATTAAAAAAAAGATGAATTTACTGTTAAAAGATTCATATAAAATAGAAGCACTAATATCCAATTTAAAGAGTTGTGTCTTAAAAGAGGTGTGTCCAGTGTTGTAATATGTTGTTGAATAGGAGTCACATGACATGGGCGCTATTGAAAAAAAATTGGCATTTCTTATAAACAAATGTACATCAAATAGAAGATCCACTAAAATATAATAAAAAGAAGTGTGTCTTATTGTCTAGTGTAGTAATAATATCTGGTATTCATTTTGTGTCACTGGGTCATATGACATGGAAGCTAATGAAAAAACTGCAATTATGTTATATTAAAATATGTATGTTGAATAAATTCAGTAGACATTAGCAATCAAAATACGTGTGCTACGTGAGACCAATTTAGTAAAAAATATATAAATCATTTTCTCTAGTACGAGCAAGTCAGCACGATAGTAATGTAAACTAGACATGTGCATGTCGCCGCATGTGCATTTTCTAAAGAAATTTTCATGTGGTTGCGCCAACTCGTCATGTGCACGATGTTCCGTGAGCGTGCCGCCATGCTAACGCCACCGAGGCTGATGAGCGAGTATTCCGAGTTCCAAGTCCCTGGGCAGCTTCGAAGCGGACTTGCGATTGAACGAACAATGGGGCTGATTGTTTTTGTTTGATCATGAGTTATGGCGCCCACTCGCCGAAGAGGTCCTTTACTTTTTGGAGGCCTGCCTAAGCGTGGTTTCTATACGTGTACCAACATTAACAACCCTGAGTGGTTTGCCTTCGGTTGAAGTCAGCGTTTTTTCCCCATTGATGGTCCATTTCCCCATTATAAAAAATTGCTCGCTGAGCACCTGCAACAGTGGTAATTTGAAATTGACCCTGTGACGCCATTTTGTTAGCTATCCAAACGGAACTTTCTAAATTACCTAAGGGGGTGGTCCTTGATGGGCACACCAAATCTTAGGCCTCGGGGGTTCTCTGAAGCGGACTTGGGATTTGTTGAACAATGGCGGCTCATTTGCATAATGGTCTTTTTTTTATTAAGGGCCATAACTAAGCCGTTTCTTAATGAATCAACACCAAAATAATACTGGAAGGTCGGGCAGTATTAAGGAGTATGTGTTCAAAAGTGTGAGTCATTTGGGCTTACGGTTCGGGTTTTACAATATTTTCAAGGTTTTCCAAAACTTTCAAGGTACAGAAAAAACTTTCCAGGCGGACATTTTGGGTCCCATCGCAAAAAGATGCAGGATGTCAAATAAGGCCCTGATACAAAGTTTCACATTTTTTTATAAAACAGGGCGCGGTGCACGGCCGTATAGGTTTGACCACGAGTTTTAGCGCCCCCTTTGGTCACAGCGGGACCAAACTTTTTGGAGACCTCCGTACATCCGGTCTACATATGCTAATTTAATTAGATATTTCTCAGGTGTTCAGGTTTGGAGTGGTTGATTTTAGAGTTTTTGTCCCATTCACTTTCCATGTTAAATATTAATAATGTAAATATTAATAATAAAAAAAGTCTGCAATGGTTGGTCCCTAAAGGTAGACGCGCACTGCACTGATATAGAGTGCAACAGTGTGGTTCCAGAAGTGAAAATCCCATTCATATTCTGCATAGAGGTTTTGATTATTAGCCATAATGTCGTAACC
The DNA here is from genome assembly GCA_900302425.1 of Brosme brosme. Classification (NCBI taxonomy): domain Eukaryota; kingdom Metazoa; phylum Chordata; class Actinopteri; order Gadiformes; family Lotidae; genus Brosme; species Brosme brosme. Next base: position 4,663 of record OMKX01054713.1, read on the forward strand.
ATCCAATGTATACTAACCACGAGCCAAGAGATTGTGAAGCGATGGAATATGCTCCTGTAGAAGCCCACAAGTTAAAGAAAAGTTGAAGTAAAAGTTAAAGAAAAACATGTTTTATTCGCAGTCTTTAAATGCACTACACTACCCACAATCCTAAAGTGTAAAACGACGTCTTTGATTGTTGGGGTTTGCTGTTACCATGGAAACGTTTACCGCACCCGCGAAAGTCAAGTCGTCGATTACCGCTACCACAGAACTCGATCGTTTACCAGCGCAACCATGATGATTTATGGAAAGTTAGGGTTAGTTGTTGTTGTTAGAGCTGTAGATAAAATGAGCTGTACATGTTGAAAAATATGTTGATAAAGAATATATGATTATATGATCATATAGATAGAAAATATGATAGATATATTATTTAAAAAATAATATATATATAGCAGCGCTATATAGTAATTGGGTAGTATAAAGGCTAGGAATATATTATGTTGAATGAATATGTAACTGGAATACGTAACTGAATTCACATGTATTAAAAACGATTAACGTTATTACCTTCCACCGTGTCTTCGCCGACACGACACACTCGTTGGGAGTCGGTGGAACCGGCATTGTCGATGACAACACTATATACACTATACGAAACACAATACATACACTAACACACACACAATATATGACACAACTTGTAGTAACAATATAAATACTATAATAATGACGAAAGGTTCAACAGTGGGAAACGGGTTTGAAGTCGTCGGAAAAGGTTCGCAATTGTTTATGGGATGAGTAGTTCCTTCAGTTCACAAAATAATGTAGGCCTACACAGTCTTGTACTGTACCTTTGCCTTTTATTCCGTTTTCCAAAATGTTCTTTACTCCAAATCAAATGTTTTATGGTCACGACTAACTTGTGGGATGATTGGCTTGGTTCCAGGCTTAAAACTGTAGCTATATAACGATTTTCTGAAAAGTCAATGGAGAAAATGAATGGGAAATTTACTAGGGGCGGTCACTGTTGCGCTCTATATGCCCGACTTTTTAGTAGGGGTTTGGTATAAATCCAAAAATAAATGTAGGAGTAGATAATTACCGAAAATCGGGAGGAAGAATAATAATAAAAATACACAAGATAACAATAGTGTGGCTTGCTTTGCAACCACACTAATACCAATGGTTTTGTGTCATTCAAACAGTAGGTTATTGACGGTCTCTAACTGAAACCCCGTAGGCTAGCGAGCCCTCGGAGTTGAGCTAACCGTCCCCTACTGCCATCTGGTGAAACTGATTTAGAAGACGCCGCTGGATACGGAGTGAATGTCTTTCGAATATCCGTCGAATCTAACTTCACCGGCGTTCCAACCGTGACATCGAATCCAAATATCACTTAAAACCAATCCCATCTTTGGAAATATCTCGTTTTACTGTCTTGCAAACACGTGTTTATTGTCATGTAAACAAAAGTGACCTTTGAACAGGAAGCATTATAAATGACAATGCAGGTTACAATTTGTAAACGATTCTTGTCATTATTCCGTTAAACATTTGAATTTATTCTGGTTGTTAGTTGTGTAACACAAACACATGCATATATGGACTATAGTCTACTAAGTATCTTCTGGAAATAAAATTCATCTGATATACCATTTGCTAACTGCTACCATATCATAAATTAAATCAAAACTTTTGGCTTCCCAATCCTTCACTTATCAGTCTGCACACAAGTGTTCCATAGTCTAGATGTAATTACAAGAGTTTAAACACTCCGGTCAATGGTCCTAGTTTAGTAAACGAACAATTGTGAGAAAGTTATGTTTTCATAAACAGCTGTGCTACTGCAATGTCGTGACAATGGTGTTACGGCTATTTATTAATCAATTTGTGGCAACCATAGTCACACCAAATTATAAAACGGCAGAATTGAAACAAAATCATTTAAATTATATTAACATGTTTGAGTGAAGCCAGGAGATCCCGGTTTGATGGTTAAACCACCCAGACTGGTATAGCCCTGATTGTTATTGATTAAAGTAGTGCTCCTTTGATTCATTCTCACATTTTACAGAAGTTGGTACTCATATTTATATTTTTCATTTTTATGCTCTCATCTAAACTTAAATATAATGTATCTTGGCATTGACAGTTAAATCATTAGAAATCAAGTAACATTGATTGCTGCTGCTCTTCTTCCCCACCCGACTGAAATATGACAAAACAGTTCGCTCAGAATCCAGAGGTTTCGTTTTATTAAGCTTGATTACATTACAACTGCTGGAATACAACTCTGCAGACACACGGTGGTGATTGGGGCAGTTGACTGATCAGGGAGAGAAGAATAAGGACACAGTTCCTGGGCCAACTACATTATTGAATGAAGGGCACTCAGTGATCTGTAGTCAATATTGATGGCTTACAACCAAGAAAAACAGCTAAAAGATCAAAGCTTGGACTGGTGGTCCAGTACCAGGAACACAGACTATTTGTTTAAAGATAGAGATGCAAGTATAAATGAATGAAATACATCAGCAGATGTCTAGCTGCTCTCCTTGCCCAGGGTGTGTTTGTCAAACAGGTACTCTGCCATGCCGTTCTGGGGAGCCCCCATGCGGCGCAGGTTTGTCACCCAGTCTGAAAGCTCCTTGATGGACTTCACCTGTTCATCCAGAAAGTGGGTCTCGATGAAGTCACACATCTGTGAGAAAGATAAAACAAAAGGAAGATCTGTTAATTGAAAAGATGTATTCTGCATTCAAAAATTAAGTAATTAAGTTTTGTAGTACTACAGAAGAAGTCGAAAACAACCAAATATACTAAATTTAGTCAAATTCCTTCCTGGCCTTCTTTGCCATCAGGTTCTAAATTCCGATGACGCAAAAAAGTAAACACACACATTGGACTTTAACCGTTGCAAGGCGACCGATAAAGAGACCAAACACTAAATTATAAATATTGGTCAAGACTGTAAGTGTACTTTGTGGTTATTCTTATTATTTAAAATAAAATGTAAACAGGACTGAGAAATACTCACGTGTGGGTCAGTGTGATCAGTGGCCACCTTGTGCATGTCCAGCAGTGACTGGTTCACACTTTTCTCCAGCTTCAAGGCAGACTCAAGAGCCTCCACACCACTCGCCCACTCATCCTTTTCTGGCTTCTAGAGAAAAAACAAAACATTCGCTCATGAGTCACCCATCTACACAGAAGCACATGCTCTTTTTGAATGTTCAGTTTAACGTTTCACTCTTGCCTCTTAAAGATTGCACTGCCCTTGCAATGTGCTAAAGATTAGAGTTCAAATATAAACGCCCTCTTTATCTCTTTCACCTCCCTCACAGACTTATTTCACAATTCACTATGCAAGATAGTCATTGGTACAGTGGATTATTATGTAGACAACTAATGAAGACCTAGTTCCTGAGATCCTGAAATTTATAAAAAATCTAAGACTTAAAAAAGGAAGTTGGAAATGCCCCAGTAGCGTACCCTGACGTCTTGAAGGAAGATCCGGCCTCCTCTCTCGTTCTGCAGTTTCATCAGTTTCTCGGCATGCTCACGCTCCTCATGGGACTGATTGCGGAAGAACTTGGCAAAGTTCTTCAATGCGACGTCATCACGGTCAAAGTAGTATGACTGTAAATAAAGATATATGAAGTGTAGTTTTAGTACAACTTAATAGCGACGCATGACGTTGCCAAACAATCTGTTTACAAAATAGGAATTCCTCCTAAGCTGATCTAATAGTCATAAAGTGGAAATGGGCAAGACAAGTTATTGCTATTCCTATGTATTTTAATACATAGGCTAGAAACTAGGTCTTACCATAGACAGGTAGACGTAGGAGGCATACAGCTCCAGGTTGATCTGCCTGTTGATGGCTGCCTCACAGTCCTGGTGGAAATTCTGTCTCACTGCAGACGTCATTTTCTGAAAGACAAACAATTTCGTTTTTTCGATTTTTAACACAAACAGCAGTCAAATAAGCCAGTGCCTACTATAAATAACGATTGGGTATCAAATGTGTCGTATGTAACGTTATATTGGGGAAATTAACAGATAAAATGTATCAGGTTCCAGCGACACATTTGACCAACTGATAGCCTAGTAATATAATTGCGCAGATAACTAGAGTTTATGCTGTTCAGCTAGCTGACCATTGACATGAAAGAAAACGACGTATTGTTGTTTAAAACATTAACACCATAACGTAGTCAATCTTACCGTTATCGTTTCTTGTGCCGGGATGTGGAAGGTAAGTACTTAGTTGGATGTTGGATCGTCTTGTTGATAGATTTTCGGTTTGAGTGGTTAGCTAAATAGCTAGCGATGTAGGCTAATGCTACTCGAATAACACTGGATATCTAAACAAAACTAGCGACTGTGGGGTAGATATTTAGTTAATATAAATCCGATTTTAGCTATTTGTCCAAAATTTGGTGATAGACAGCGGAAAGGTTGCCGTTCAAGCACTGTTGAAGCAGGTAACCTTCACTGTCCGTCGACAAGATGATTATGAAATGACGAGGCTAGACGAGTGTAAAGATAACTAGGAAACATTACGTCATCTGACACGCTCAGAGGGCGTGGCTTACAATAATTTTAAACTTTATCGTTATCCTTTCAATAACATTGTTTGATTGTTAATTTTCTACATTTCAGTGTTGAGTCCGTGTCATGTTTCAAAAACAATTGTTTATTTAAAGAAAAGCTCGAGCGTTGGCAGTGTAGAAGTGAATGAGTCAATGGTAAATTTCCATAATATCTTCTTTAGACGAGGTAATCATTGATTGTTCAATCGTGGTCATTTTCTGAGGGTGGTTAAGAAGACACGCTTTTTAAGGCATAATAATCATTACATCTTTAACTATTTAGTTGAAAGCCGTTTTTTTTTTTAATCCTATTTGGGTAATTTCCAACATGGATATTTTTTAAGAGCACTTCTGTCCATGCCACGATAATACCCTTTTTCACAGCAGTAAAAAACGGGTAGCTCACAACCTCAATTATGGGTCCGTTCCAAATAAGTAAGCCTGGCAGTGCACCAGTAAGCTACAGACACAAACTGTAAGGAAAATATACGTTGACCGTGTGGGTGACTTAGATAAAACCTAATGTTACAATTATAGGAACAGGACGTTACTTTACCCTACTATTGACGCGCTGTGAAAGGGTCCATAGCGGTCAGTGTCAACTAGTCATTTACCAGCAGCCAGTGGCCTATAGGTATATTTTTAGTGCCACCCTTCTGCCACCCAATAACCAGAGACAAATATCTGTGTATACATCTATATATATATATATATATATATCATTTTTTGTGACTTGATGCGCCATCTGGCGCACTGAGCAATATTTCTGGTCTATCTTCACAAATAGTTGAAGTCATCAAATGGAGTAAGTGTGCAATGTTTACAATTCAAGAATATAGGCCTTCGTACAGAGTACAAACTGGCTTAAAATTTGCTTGCTTTATCTGACAAGCAGCCAAAAAAACATTCACTTAAAAATGATCTAAGAACCTATTGTTCATACCTCATTGTTTGGTATTTGTACTTTATAAAAATGGCAAGTGATTAATCAATTATATTCATTTTTGTCTATCGATTAATCGACTAATTGTTGCAGGTCATGCCACATATTTATGCAAATTGATCACCTAATGTCCATTTCACTCCTACGAGTCACCCTGTCAGAAGGCATTCCTTTCCCATCAAGGTAGGAGGATTTGGGTTAAGTAGGTGTTAAACCATTCAGAATTTGGGCCCAAGCACTTCTACACCACAACTGCTGTTAAGGTAGAAATGCATTTCAAATGACAAATGTTCAAGCACAGTATTTTATATAAATTTTATTTCTGTGGTTCTTAACAACTTTAGTCAAACAAGCCGAATCCCATGTCATCATCAGACTCCTCAGATTCGTCTTTCTTCTCTTCCTTCTTCTCTTCAGCTGTAATACAGTGAATGAAAGTCAATACCTGCAACTAGTGAAGCTGATAACTCTGGACAGGACAGTCATGCACAAACGAACCAATGTGCAGCAAACTATTATCAGGCTTGCATTTCATTCAGCAGGGGCTCGACTGCATAATTTAAGCGCCTTTACACATACTTACTTACACTACTTTGACACATTCATTATTTTGCAACAATCAAATGACCCTGGTACTTTCTTTCAGCAAGCACTTTTACATGCACTTCATATATCTGATTACAACCCACAAGGTTGTGGTTGCTATTGTATGAATATACTTGTTTGGGCATAATTGTGTATGGCTCGAATTTGATAGATAGAATGTGTGTATAATATATATATATATATATATATATAATAGTGTGTGGCTAGAATAGTGTATGTAAAGAACCATGTGTGGATTGAACCGTGTGTGGGTAGAATTATGTGCATGTTATTTGTGGATCATGTCAAATGTCCCCTGCTGCTCACCTGCAGCCGGGGCTGCGGCTCCTCCAGAGACAACAGCAGCAGTGGTGGCTACTGCTGCTACTGCACCACCTGCTGGCATGCTGGCCAACTTGCCATTACCTGCCAAGAGCCGAGTGGTGTCAGGTCAAATAAAGTAACAAAACATTCAGTTAATAAGTCATAATATTCAAATAAGAAAGATAGCATTGCATTTAGATAGCCATGTAAGCACAATGTTTAGACTGTAGACAAAAAAGAGCCTCACCTTGGGCAATGACCTCATTGATACTTTTGCCATCGAGCTCAGAGATTACCTATTAGGAAGAAAATTCAATTAATTGATATTGACTTGATATAACAGACATTGCACAATGTATTACGTTTCCTGACTATCAGGGCTGGCCAAAAAGTCTTCAATATATTTACAGAATTGAGACATCTGTTCCATATAACAGAAATAAATCGAGTTACCCTGGTAGGAAGACCTTTCTTCTTGACCAATGCTAATTTTCCATTAGCCCAGATATAGCTAGAACTCGAGACATGCAAACCTGTGTTTAGAACACAGACCCGATTTGCTTTGAGATTATTTTGGGCAGTGCACTGCAGTCTAAGGCTCCAACCAAATTTTCCGTACGAATCTTAGTTACAATGTCTTCCTGGCGAATGACCAATGGAAGCATGGTTAGAAAGAACGGCATGCTAGAATGTCTGGAATATATATCATTTAAAATTTTAACAAAGCCACGTTGAACAAATGTTTCAATATGACAGACTCAACAACTTATGCAGCCGGAAACGGAAAGTCAGCCCATAATGAGCAAAACAGACAGAATGTGAGTCTGATGGTCTTGCATTATCCCCTGGGGGAATGCAGTAACAACCCCACTTCGTTCTTTTAACCATTTAGATATATTTACCCTGAATATACAATGTCTCAGTCTGCAGTGTAGGTATTACAATGTAGAATGTACTGTCAACATCACCGGCTTTGTGTATAGCCATATGGCGTCAGCCTAACGATGGGAGTTAATTTGTTAAAAATATATATATTCAATGTTGACTACATATGGGTCAACATTGGGACATTGTACCATAGTAATGAGTGGACAAACATAAGTAGTGACAATCACTTCCGATTATGGTTCAGTTCCCTCTTTATGAGTTTTTTTTTTCTTGCCCTCTGGGGGGCTAGGGTCAGGGGGGTGTCATAATGGTCTGTTAAGCCCTTTGAGAATGTACCTGTGATTAAGGGCTATACAAACAAAATTGAATTGAATTGAATTATGAACTGAATGCCCAGTATGTAAAATATATTTGGTTGCAAGCCCATAACATGGATATGGTCAGACCTTCTGCATGCGGGTGTCATCAGCTTCAATGCCAACGCTTTCCAGGATTTTCTGGATGTCCTTTGCTTGAGGAGCATCATTGCCAGCTAGGGCAGCGAGCAGGTAAGCGGCAACGTAACGCATTCTGTAGAAATAAGCAAAGAATTAGCAACAAGGCAATTATTATAAATGGAGAAAATGGCCTCGGCTGTTCACAAATATTTTACATATTTAATATAACATTTCACGTCATGTAGCCGTCAGCCTAATGCTGACAGATGCTTACGACAAATGAAATGTATGTTACTATTGAGGAATAGCTAAACCATCACTTATTAGGCGGACGATGGCAATTACATTCAACTGAATCAGATAGCCAATCTACGAAGATGATGCTGCTTGGCAGTTGGAAAGTGATAAAATGAACTTCAGTTGTTCAAACCAACTGTTTATTATAGACAACGCGTTAGGTTTATCCCATAACTATTTGCTATGCGCTAACTTAAATGTGTCCCTGTGCAGTAGCTTACTTTAGCATGGTAAAGCTAATTCTGCCTGGGTTTAAACAATTACAAATACATCGTTTCTTGAGAGATACCGATACAGAGACGAATATTGAGGAATTATCGTGGATGAACAAACTATTCTAATATCCATATATATTTATTTATACATTGTTTAACCGTTCACTCACTTGCAGAAGAGGTAAACGCGTGTTCTCGATGAGATTCGCACAAGCGGAAAGGAAGTTACGTACTAGAAAGACAACAGAAGAGGCGTTCACTGATGACGCCATAGACCAAATCTCGCGGGAAAAACATCTACTGACATGGACAAAAAGACAAATATGAGGCACACTAAAAAACATGCACACGAGGAGTTTTAGCTTTTATAAATTCTGAGATTTATGGATTTGAAATTAAATATCGCCGCTATCAAAACACAAAGCAGAATTACATAGTTGCCAATAGCGACTATAGTTAAGCACTAAATAGCCATACTTTCACACTAAAATATATACAAAACAAAAACGAACTAATAAATAAAACAACTAAATAATAAAATGTAAAATAGATGGAAAAATAAACATTAGAGAGTAAAACAAAATACATCAAACAAATATATACAGTCATGACTCCAGCTTTGTTTATAAGCCTGCACTCCCAACTGTAAGTCAGGCCATTCATGCTCCATACATATGCAACCAAGGTGTCTGTGAACACCTATTATGAGAAACGGATGATTCAACATACAAGAATGAATGTGAATTGATGATTGAGGATACAACCAATTGAATGATCGTATTCTTTATCAGTAATCTAGTGGTACTCAAACTATTTTTATGTTATTTCAGCCCAGTACGTCTTTCACCAGCACAAAATATTTTGGGGATGATAAAATAAAAAGAGTACAAACAATCTAACTATGTGCATGTCATTTGGTGTAAACATGAACAATCAATGGGTAGTGCGAAAACGTATAAAGATTTGCCAACATTGTAGTATTCCGATTTTATTTCATTTTATTAAGGTGATATTCAGATTCAACTTATTGTATTATGGTGGCATTATTTGACACTTGTTCATAACCAATATTACAAAAACAACATTTTCTAAGTACCCCCTGGGATCAAAGTACAACGAAGATCTGATCTTGAGAATACAAACCACACATTATTTGACCTAGTGATTTATTTCCTTTGTTAATTAATTAATTAATTGCCTCCTGGGGATCCTGTCCGTTTGTCTTTTGGAATGAGGAAGGGAGACACTGGTCTATCACCTCTTGCCCCACAATGCTCACTGACTCATATCTGGGGAAGCCAAACAGCATGAGGATCACATTCTTTGATTTCTCCAGTGCCCATCTGGCCCCTTCCGACGGCAGAAGATATCTCACCTTGTGCAGGTCAGAACTTTATCATGGACTGCATCACAGGCAAGCCTCAGTATATGTCCATCATATACTACATATCAGTGCAATTGGACGGATGTGTTTTAGGCAAGTACACTCCTAGGAACTGTTTCCCTTTTCACCCTCTACGCCCAAGACTTCCTCTTTAACCCCTGATGGTGTCACTTACAGAAATGTGTTCATGACTCATCCGTTGTCAACATGATCATGCCGGATGCCAAGGAGGAGGAATGTCCCAATGGTCAATTTAGTGTGAAGGCAACCACGAGACACTGAGGAAGGCCTCAGAAGCTTGGACCAAAAACCTGATGTGCACAAACAAGTCTGTTGTTGGACTTCGCTGTACATTAGGATGTAGGGAATAATCAATGTGTTCCTAGAGAGCCCCTCTTAATGACTGACGGCCGATGAGGAGCCCTTAATCCCTCCACTGGGCAGACCGGAGTGCCTCGGCCAAGACTTTATGCTGCCAGCCGTTACAATGCTGCACACATCATAGAACTTGTTATTTTTAATGTTGATCTTTCTATATATACATATATCACGGACATATGTGCTGCTATTATCACATCAACTGTAATCATGAGCACTATATATTTATATATATTTTAGGGTTGTAGCCTTAAGATCTGAACACTGTAACCAGGTAAACAGCTCCTAAACACTTCCTACGAAACAGATTAAAACTAAAAAAAAACGTATGAATACGATAATGACTTGACATTTTTAAACTTGTTACACACACCGTGTACCATTAAAGATGTTACCTTTCATATAACTAATGCTACTTAAATATCCATAAACTGATATAAGGAGAAATAATCCTAAAACCACCCTTAAAATGTATTCAGTACTATTTAAACTAGTCTCACAAATAACTACATTTGGTATACATTTCTGTATACCATAAATGTTTTTAATATACAGTAGGTCTGCACTGTACCGTGTACTGTTTCAATGTGACATGCAAGTGTCTCCCTATCAGGGCTAAATAAGTAGTCAACCATCTTTGAGACCTGATAGGAATGTTCACTTCTTTATGATTTTTTTATCTCACCATTTACTTTTGAATAGATCATTTTCCGTCCCAATCTTAGCTTCTTTCACGTATTAATTTACCTTTGTTGATCTGTGCATCCCAACCACCGACTGACAATGACTTGATGTTAACAAAATAAACAAAAAACATTCATAGTAATTTTAGCATTTTATTTTGTGAAGCTTCCAATCTAATTGTTATCCAAGTTACAATCTCCCTACAGTACATTCCAGTTTAATGTAACAGCATATCGGACAACATGAATTAAGCACCCAATACAGCCAACATGAACTTAGTGGGAAATGAGTTTTACATTCCAAATATTATCAAAACTTGTCAATTGCCATGTTTGGTCTTAATACTCGAAAGGGGGGAAGAGTTCATTTATATTGATATATTACGTTAATGGCTGATTTAGGGCAGTTAACCTTGTCAGAGTTCATGTAGCAATAAAATCTGAACAGTGAGGCTTCTGATATGCAACCCTGTAAATCAACAGCCACTAAAAAAAACGGTCATAGAAAATACTCTTAAAATATAAACGGCAATGACATTTTTAGCAAAAGTTAAGCCTGATCCGTAACATGGAACATTGGGCGGTATGACCATATTTCACAAATGGTTACAAGTTTGAACGTTTCTAAGTTAATGGGTATATAATAAAACTAGCTACACAACTTGTGCCATTAAAAGATATAACCAATTCTACTTAAATGCCCAATTAACTATAGTATTAAGAAATTATATGAAATTCAAAGTATTCTGAAATAGACGCATGTTGAAACCAATTAGTTAAGATATCTGTAGTATTAATCAAAAAAGTGGAGTCAACAGTTCATGCAGACCAAATCTTGGTCCTTGCTTTTTTGAATGACAATGCATCTACATATTACGATAAGCAAATTAAAAATGATAATTTCTTAAAACAAGAAAAAGTTTATGTCTGTATAAAGTAACGCCTTAATCATGATGGGCCGGAAACCATTCCGGCTTGCAACTGATGCCTGATAAATTAAGAAAAGCAAGGTGGCAAAATAACTAACACTGACGACATTATAACATGGGAGTTGATAACTTCTTGGTATTGGTGTCAAACGCTCACATGTTAAAATTCAGCAAATGCTTTTCATCCCTCTGTCAATAATTGACCCTGAGACTGAGTAGGAAAGGAACATTTTGTTTAACTCATGACACCTTAACAAAATGATGCCACAAATTAAGACTGGATTTTCAATAGCTCAGATTGACATGAAGAGCTACGCTGACTCTGGTGGTGCAGATATTTGTTTAGAGGAAAATAGACAGAAGTGAACTGGGAAGTACTGTTATTATGCAATCTGGTTAAATATGAGTAATGTCTATATATTGGAAATTATTGCATCAGATTCAGAGTAAACCCAATATGTGTAACAGCTGGAATCCTTACATAGACGTCATTGTTTCCACTGATGGTCTCAGATCCATAGGTCTATTTAATAATAAAAGTGTCACTTTACAAATACAGTACATATATAGCCATAGTAATGTATAAAAAACCTTATCGATAGTGATATTACAAATAATAATTGACCATATTCCATAATAAAAGATGTATAACCAGCTTAACATCACAAATAATTATGTAGATTTCAGGGCCTCTTCAGGGCCAACATCACCAAGAAGGAATGCCAAATTTTAGTTGTATAAGCAGTGGCAAAAAATTATGAAACCTTGTGCACATATCCTTCTTAACGTTGCACTTTTAAATGATGCAAGCGATTTAAACAAGCAGTATTTAGCAGAGTTAAAAAACAACAACAATACTAACTGTCGTGACAAAATGTTTCAAGTGCTTGACAAGTAAATCACTACACATTCTATTTCCCAAGCCAAACAAAAGAGATAGGTACTAAGTTAATCTCAGTAAGTAAATTGAGGCCAAAATAAATAGTGAGGAAACATTCCACATATCTAATGTCTATTGGTGTGGTGGCAAAAGCTGTTGCATTCATGCTCTGGTCCCGATTTCACCCCTTACCGACATAGCAACTAAAAAAACAACATAAAGGCTAAGCTTCACAAGTCTTTGAAGGACTGTAAAGAATTGCATAACACATAGAGGATTGAAAATTGGAGGTCTATCTCTAACCGCTACATTAACCACTACTATTTAACAATTTTAAGTGACTTGAAGGAAATTAATTATATATATGGATCCGTTTCTGATTTAATGTCAAACTTACCATCATCATTGTCTAAATAAAGTCATGATGTTGCTTGCACTGGACAATTAGGACAAGTATAATTGAGACTGATCACAGTAAATAGGAGATATCTGCTGCCCTGAGACAATTTGGCTATGTTAAAAAAAAAATGCTTAGAAAACACTATTGGGATTTTGTAGTGGATCCAAATTACGTAATTACAAAAATAATGCTTGATCAGCCTAGTGTTCTTGAGTTGCATTGTCCAGCAAGATAACAATAGTAGAATATTAATATTTTTTTCATAAAAAGCTACAGAAAAGGCGTAGTAGCACACTTTGTGATGACAAACTAGACGTGGGGTTCAGTGTTGTTTTGCTGGTAAGGGACAAGGATAGGGTGTGGTTACGGATAGTTTGGGCATGGAACCAGAGAGGTGACCACTACTGGGCATAGCTGTTCTGTTGCCGGCGCTTTGCCGACCTCATTTTCTCGAAGCGGGACTCCATTTCCTCCAGGACTTTGGGGGTGTACCTTACTACCAGCTTAACTGTTCCCTGCGCTGCCTTGAGGAGTTCCACTGCCTTCTCGTGGTGCTCCCCCTCCACACTCTAGAGAAACAGAAGAAGTGCAAGGTTAATGTTTTATAAAGAGTTGCATGCACCAACTTTTATACAATACTTTTATTTAGTTTTACTTCACTTCACATTTTTACTTCCATCATTTTGTTGGAAGGTCAGGACATTGTAACAGGCAGGCAGACAGACGTATATGGCAAGCCATCTTAGCTTTTAATGGTCTTAAGAGTCACTCGAAAAGAAACGCATTGCTTCGTCTGCATTCCTTACTCTTGACACACATACACAACCACACTCCCAGAACAAATCTGAACCTTAACAGATAAACATTGTTACTTAAACATTTTACTTTCATTGATATTTTTTACTTTTAAAGGAAAACCAAAACACCCTGTTTGAGCCAGACCCTGCCTCCCTGGCCACTTCTGGTGAACATTTTTTTTTTTCATTTATTGGTGGGTCTATGTTATTGTATAGGGCTCTGGTCGAATAGTTGTTTTTGCTTAGGAAGGATCCTAACTGAGGGAAATGACCCGGAAGTAAGTGGCAGCCATGATAACAGAATTCTCTCAATGCTAAGGAATTTTCTTTCTGATCTCCTTCAGCAAAGGGTACCCTGTACCATCCTTTATGAAAGGAAAGGAGATAATGTTGTCTCACAATTCCTTGCAGCAGCAACATTTAAAGCGACACACCTTTGGGCTGTTCACGAAAACAAACGATCAAGTCATGACCGTTATTTATGTTCATACAGTCATAATAATTGGGATTCATGTTGATAAATATGACATGTGTACAGGAGGGTGAGCAACCATTCATAATGTGACAACCATTTCGTTTCACGTTTCCGAATAAGTCGCTATCTCTGACACAAGGCACTCACTCACTCATCAGATCTGATGGTGTGTAGCCATAATGTTTGACCGAGGTTACCTGGTAACCCCAAACAGCCATTAACCGGTAACTACTACAATAACATACATTTAGCTATTTAGAGGGCAATTTGAGTCAACATTGACATGTAAACCTACTTTCTGCATTTAAGTCGAGATTTGTACCAGGTTCAATACATAGCATAACTATGCAACCTACTACATTACTTTTCCATCTAATCAAAGTTTTTATAGGATTTGGTTTTCCTCAGTTTCGTCTGAACTAATATGTACGACTAATTGAACATACCACGCCATTCACAGACAGGAGCTGATCTCCCCTCTTCAGACCACCGTGGCGGTCAGCGATGCCACCTGGGATGATGCGGGAGATGTAAATGGGTGAGTTCTGCTCCTTCCCTCCCATTATATTGAACCCCAGGCCTTCCTCCGTCTTCGGCAGCTCCACCACGCGGGGATGGGAGTGGCCTTCACTTGCTGCAAAAGCTGCAACAGTAGCCTACAGAGAGGGTTAGAAGGGTTACTTGGAAATCAATCACCCTGTTCTTGCTCAACTTTCCTCACTGTTTATCCTTGCACGTACCTTGGCTGTAGCATTGGCCCTGACTTCGGGACTGCTGTTGATGTCCACCGTTTCATACACATGCTCATACACCTGTAAAACATAAAATCAAAACGGCTTCGTCAAAAGCAGTTGACAAAGCAATATTTCCACATACTGAATATGTCACAGAGAGTTATGAGGTGGTAATTGCATTGTAAACAGTGCTACTTACTTCTCTAACAGCATTACAGAACTCGCTCTGTAAAACCCTTTGCAGTGCCTGCAGCTTCTGAGGCGGCACTTCGCCTGTCCTTTGGAGCTTATCCAGAAGTTCGATAGCTCTAGAAATGTCTGCCAAGAACACATACAAAACTTACGTTTCAATATCCTTAGCAACATGAACATCATATGAAACATGTGGACTGACTTAGTAGCCCTATAGTGTACATGGCAATACATGAGATACATTACATCGAATAGCTGAAATGAGCAGAGCCCCTTTCTGTTTTGTTTGAAGTTGAACTGGTGATTCGTGATTGTATCAAATATCTAGTCTGCTAGTCTCCCTACTTGATAGACAAGCAGTAGAGCTCGATACAACGTCGGCGTATAAAAGAAAATACCCTTTATTATTAGAGTTTAGCAGAGTCGGCCACAGCAACTGATGATGAGACTAGGCAAAAATAATAAAACGCCTCCTTTCTCCAATTTTCCAAACGAATGCTACTTATTAGCGTCCTTATTACGCCAAAATTGACATAACTGGCATGACTTCAGGACAAAAACAAACGTGAATAATCTGCGATCGCTAGATGATATATCATCATAGACAACAAGAAAAATAAACAGACAATTGTAAGCTAATGTTAGCTTTCCAGCTAAGTTACCTCTCTCCAGTCGTACAGGTTCCCCAAGTGATGCCATATTTAGAATGAGAAAATATCTGGCACCAGGTGTACGATTTTACGAAATAATAATGTATGAAAGTCGGGATATGTTTTCAAAACCTTGACTATAAATCTGATTAGCAGTTAGCTTGTTTAGGGTCAAGCCAGGTCTGGGTCAAGCTAGCCGAAAAATATAGACTTCCGATGTCGACCTTCAAAGTATAACACTACTTTTTTTTAATTATGTGAGAGATGGGATGTGGAATGTATCTCAAATGCATTGTTACTTCAATCTTGCCAAAAGACATGTGAATATATTGTCTATGACTTAATTAAACCTTAATATTAAATGTATTCAAACACTGGTCTCGTTAAGCAATTTAAAACTGTGGAGCGAAATTTAAGTGCATGTTTGCATTTATGACAATAAAATATAAAGTACATATTTCATCTCATCACCTTAGTAATTATTCAAGATTATCAACCAGCTGTAGGTCTCCATTATATTTTTTATATGACAAACATGCTTTTATTTTGAAACTAACATGGCTCACGAATCTCTCTCCCACGTTACCAGTGCTTCCTCGCGACGAGCCCGAGCCCAGTAAACAACCCAGTCTCTCGAGTGATCGTTCATTTTGTCACACACACACACACACACACACACACACACACACACACACACACACACACACACACACACACACACACACACACACACACACACACACACACACACCTTTAGAAGTGTGATCTTTGATTTGGAATCTATATTAGTATTAGACTAAATATAAGACTATAATAGTTTAGTCGGGGAAACGGGTGTCTCTCAAATGAACAATAGCAGCATCTAGTGGTTATTGTTAAGCAATACAGCAACGCAATGGGCATAGGTAGGAATATTATTTAACACATTTGAATATATATAACTATGTTACCAATGTATAGAACAGAAACTATAGAAATAACTTAATGTCAAGTGAGCTTCAAAATAAATAACACTGGTTGAACACCAGAGATGGTGGATGTGGGGGGACTGGGTTCAGGAGAGAGGAGGGCTTTAAAAAAAGGGAACGACAACCTAACTTACTCATAGTTTATATTTTTATTTTATATTTGTATTAATTTTAATGTTCATTCTCAACACGGTAAGTAAGGAGTGTATTTTATGTGCACAGATTTTGAATAAACATGCAGTTGGCTGGATGGTAAAAAAAAAGTGTATTGCCTGTGTCATATGTGCGCTATAGGAGAAGAATACTGGGGGGAAGGGGGGCTGTTGTCAGACTTTTCAGGGGCTGTGAACTTGTCAACTTACCTCGATTTGATATACATTATATATGACTTTATTTGGGTTCTCCTTTCAAGTCCTTGTAAAGGAGTGATGCTGGAGTGATACTGCAAAAGTTAAAATGAACTTGCTTTTGCTCCATAAGCACATCCTAAACAAAGGAAAAATATACTTGCTATAGTTTACACAATATTACCATGCATTTACTTGTCATTTTAAATAATTGTAGTGTGACATATTGTTAAATGTATTATTTTATGTAAATGATCAGACATACCCATGTCACACTACAATTACATAAACATTTACATTTTACTAATTTCACAGTTCAATTAATAAAATGTAAATGTTTATGCTTATGTTCAGAAACACTAGCCTACCCTACTTTAAAGGATGGATTTTCACTAAAATACATTCATCCTTGTGACCACTAATCAACCCCATACTTTGGTAGCCGAAGTAAAAAACAAAATAAAGTGTCTTAACTTGATCCAGTTGTCTGTAAATGTGAGCCAACCTTAGCTCTATTCCTACAGTAATGGGATCGGCCATTTGAGATACAACAGGCTTATCAAGTTTCTCACTGTTGGCATGGAAACTCAACACTGTCAGCTTAGATAATGAACGCAACCACAAACTGCTCTATCAAGCCCCTCCTCTGCAGGTTCTCCGAAACAATGGAGTGAAACATCTTCTCTATTTATGATGAAACATGTCTTCTTCCAATGGTTTTTACCAATGCACTTACCTTAAAGTGTCTGGAAACAAAAACACCCAACAAATAATAAACAGAAATAACTAGATTATACATAGCTAACATGAAATTGGTGTACGTTAAGATTATTTGATTATTGATTATTTGTTAGTAGTGTGGAACCAACTTTAATTAGGTCGTTTGAAAAAACCTGAATCAGGCAGAGGTCTAATTATGGCTAAGATGTGCTCAGTGTCAGTTCATCGCCAATAAAAACTTCACGAGTTGGATTGGTTTCCATTACCTTACGTATATGGTTTGTATCATTGCCCAGAAGTTCACATAAGTTAATGTTCTGTAAATGCTGCTGCGTCTATAGTGAAATAACCGTACCTGAGCTATATAATAAACAACTGTGTTTGTTTTTGTTTTATAAGTGGCTGTGTTATCTCATTTTAATAAAATATATTTTATATATTTCTTAACCAGAACATGATACCTCCTCATTTCCACATGATATTTAAGAAAATAATATTCATGCACATCTTAATTACTTGATTATACC
Organism: Brosme brosme; assembly: GCA_900302425.1. Classification (NCBI taxonomy): domain Eukaryota; kingdom Metazoa; phylum Chordata; class Actinopteri; order Gadiformes; family Lotidae; genus Brosme; species Brosme brosme. The sequence continues at coordinate 22,996 of OMKX01054713.1, forward strand.
GGTACCCATAAGATGCGTAATTAATATGACTCTGTCTGTCTGTCTGTCTGTCTGTCTGTCTGTCTGTCTGTCTGTCTGTCTGTCTGTCTGTCTGTCTGTCTGTCTGTCTGTCTGTCTGTCTGTCTGTCTGTCTGTCTGTCTGTCTGTCTGTCTGTCTGTCTGTCTGTCTGTCTGTCTGTCTGTCTGTCTCTGTCTCTGTCTCTGTCTGTCTGTCTGTCTGTCTGTCTGTCTGTCTGTCTGTCTGTCTGTCTGTCTCTGTCTGTCGGTCTGTCTGTTTGCCTGTCTGTGTTAATCTATATGAAAAAGCATTTTTTCAAACTTTATCAACATTGCTTTTCTTTTTCATTTGCCTATATTCATT
>OMKX01054736.1:0-14001 GCA_900302425.1 Brosme brosme
CCCCCCCCAGTCGATGGCACCCGCTGTGTTGAACTGTGCAGTGGAAAGATGAGAATTGCTTTCACCGCTCTATAGAAATCCTTTATTTCACTGGAATGCTGCTGAGGCCTCCTCCTCCTCCTCCTCCACCTTCTTCTTCTTCTCCTCCTACTCAGCTCAGGTCCTTTCAGACGCCATTCAAAGACGGTATGGTTGCAGTCGCAGGTGGTGCATTCTTCGCTGTGCTGCGGACAGGCTGTAGATTTAAACCACATGCTTTTGGTTTTTTATGTACAAAATATTTGATCTAATGAAAGAAAATTCATTTTGTATTGTCATTTTAGTAGATGATTTGTTGTTAGGATAATATTATATAAGAAATAATTATAGGCTTGACTTATTCTAAAAGCTCTTCGTCTCAATTTGGTGATTCATCAAAGCAATTCAAAGGGATCCTAAACGCTGCATCGATGTAATTTCAGGCCAATTTTGCGGGGCTGTTACAGTGTGTTCCATCGCTTACGCTATTAAACGTAGGTCAGCGCAGGGTCAGACATGAGGTCATGCCCCATTTACACCTTCTGGAAAGTTACTGCTGCAAATGTAGGCCTACTGTACGTTTTGGGTTTAAGTTTACACCAATGTTTAAAGGCCTCTCTTCAGGTTCAGTGTGCTTAGGTCAGAAACGGAGGAAAAAAATCAGTTGAGGAAAGAAGAAACCTCGAAATAGATAGGAGGGCACATCGCATTATATATAAATCAAACAAGGCTAAGTTTAGTCTTCTCCTGTGTTAAATGGTTGTTTTGATCACGTTTGCCAGGTCGGCTACTTTAAACACCAGTTGTTTTCATCTCCTCCTGTCTCTCTCTCAGCCAGGCTCCAAGGTCTCCTTTGTTTATTCAGGTGTGTGCTTGGAGGGGCTTGGGATAGCAGGCAGCTCTTGAGCAAAATGTGGCCTCACTGACGTTTCAGCCGTTTTCTGCTGGGATATACAGCATAGGCCGACAGCACAGCAGAAGTGTCTGAAGCTGAGGAGTCTGAAATGTAAACAGACATTGCACAGTGCAGTACATTAGCCTATGGTATAGTGCAGTACATTAGCCTATGGTATAGTGCATTACATTACCCTATGGTATAGTGCATTAGCCTACAGGACAGTAGCTTATAGTACAGTACAGTGCAGTACAGTACAACTGCCTACAGTGAATGACATTATCCTACAGTGCATTCGCCCAGTGCATTAAAATGGGGCATGCTTTGTAACAGAACTACATGGGGGAATGGGCCTTGGGGTTTCAATGAATGTGCACGTGTAGTACGCTAGTTGCTAGGATGGAAACAATAGCTAGGGACAGCTGAGAGGGCAAGAATGTGGAGTCCTCGTTATGCGGAGCGGATTCTGCGGCAGTCTGTTAATTGGCTCTCAGGCCTTGCATTAGTCCCATGTGGCTTCAACCCGCTGCGGAAAAACATGCCTGCTACTTTCTAATGTCGTCCAAGAAGGAGGAAGTCGGCGTGGGATAGCTTTTACATTTGATTATCTCCTCAAGGCGCAAGTCTTGGTGTGGGTTGGCTGATGGTGGGAGTAGCCCTGAGCTTCTGTGGTTAGGAACTGAGGTGTGTCTATGTGAACCAGCCAAACCGTCTCAGGGATGGGCAGGAGCCTATTGTTGAAGTCCTTCGTACTCCTTCCCTCTACCTGGCAGTTTTCACCCTAGGAGGAGTACCTTTGTTGTTTGTTTACCAGATCTATTCTAATGGCAAGTCATCAGAAATGATCACATATAACTGTCTTTTTTGCTACCACTTTGCCACAGCTTGAAGTGACTTACAGCTGCAATTATTAGATAATTGTTACGTGTCAGGGGAAAAAAGGGCTATTGCATGCTAATGCATCGTTTAGTTGGGACGGGGGAGAGGGATGGGGGGCCTTTTTTCCATAGTCAGTATTAAAGTGGTGATCCAGTAGCTGGGATGGCCTTAGGGCACCAGACTGCTAATACAAATCCATGGGAAGTAGTTGGATTGATTCACATTGATGCCATTTCTCAAAAGCTGAATGATGGTAATGGCCACACTTGACTACCTGCCACAACCCTTTACTCTAATGTTTTGAACACGAATATAGTGGCACACAATGACTCAAATATAACCATTAAATCGAAGACCTTTGTGTTTGGACGATTCACGTTTGAACATGCTGATATGTGTAAAGTGAATGAGAGCCACAAGTCAATAATGTGTACTTGCTTTGACAACATCATGAAATGCACACACAAATGAAAGTCAAACCCTCTGACGCTCATCCAAGTTCTCCCCTGAAATAAACCAGTTGGAGCGTTGTTTTTATTAATGATTGATGCTGTTTAGATTAGATACTACTAAGGGTCTGCAGCCCAATGCTTTGAGATAACCGGGGTTCCAAAATGAATTAAAATTGTCTAAACACTAGCTGGATAGGGGAACTGAATGCCAAATTCCGCATGAAGTTCCCCAACCCAGCTAGCGTTTAGAACCAAGATGGCTGCTAGGTGAATAAGGTCCATGGTGCTTCATGGAGAAGATATTTTACACATTGTTAGCAGGGAGGTCACAAAGGCCAGTGGTGGTTAACAAGCTGGTGTTTGCTGTGTGTGCGTAATGCTGACAACATGAGCTTGTGTTGGTGTGTGCCGTGGTGAGAAGCGCACGGTAGAGTTTGAAACGGATTGTAATGGCTCATCTCACTCATACCTGGTGGTAAAATAGAGGCCCTTTAACCTCTCACTCCGATTTGACCTCAATGTGCACTCTGTAAAGGGTTAAAGGAGAGTGCAGCATGATATGGTACGACAACTATATGGCCAATCGATTATATTTGACACCAGTTAAATATAAACTATAGTAACCACAAATATCCATCCATCTGTTGGTATTTATTTTTTCCCTTTTTTTCTTTTCTTTCATGAAATGTTGTTTCATGAATGAGGCTATGAATCCTGTGTTTATTTGCCTCATCACGTGCTCATCCTCTCCTGCAGGGGGATAAGGGTGGCGAGCGGGTGCTCCAGAAGAAGTGGACCACCTTCCTCAAAGCCCAGCTCCTGTGCTCGCTGCCCGACGACGGCTTCCCCTTCAACATCATCCAGGACATGTTCGTCCTGACGCCCATGGGGGACGGCTGGGAGAACACCGTCTTCTACGGGGTCTTCACCTCCCAGTGGTGAGACGAGGACCCGCTTCCTCTAATGATACTTCCTTACGTTCTGCTACTTATTCGATCTACTTATCGTATCCCTCATATATGAAAGCACTGCTTCATATGTGTGCACCTTCATTTTGTGGGGAAACGTCAACTGTTTCCGCAAAAGAAACAATGTAACTTTTCTGCGTTTTTCTTCTTTGGATCAAAGCTTCTACTACAAAATGACTAATTAGTAAAAGTAGTACAAACTAGAGGCCAAATGACAAGTGTACCCGTGTAATATATAAAGTGATGTTTTGTGAAGGAGTACCTGTTTATGTTAATAGGCTGATGTCTCCAGGTATAAGGAGTACCGTGGATGTGAATAATGTGATTTACAAAGTTATGGTTCCAAGTATAAGGGAGTACCCTGTATGGGAATGATGTGACATATATATTTATATTTGTAATGTGATACATATTGTGATCTCTCCAAGTATAAAGGTGTACCTGTATGTGTGAATAATGTGATGTATATTGTGATCTCTCCAGGTATAAAGGGGCATCGGGGAGTTCGGCGGTCTGTGCGTTCACCATGGCCCAGGTGGAGCGGGCGTTCAGTGGGCGCTACCGCGAGGTCAACCGGGAGAGCCAGCAGTGGTACACCTACAACCACCCCCTCCCAGAGCCGCGTCCCGGGGCGGTAAGCCGTGCCACAACCCCTCTAAAGCCCCCCATCCCCTGATGAGGGGGCGTGAGAACCCTCACTGTTACAGGTGTAGGGCTGCATGTGCTGTTCATAACAGTAACTGAAACTCCAGTGTTCACCCGATTGAACCACTTAACCACGTAGAGTGCCAATTGAACCGTCTGTTCCTGGGCTCCCCAGTGTGTGACCAGCCACGCCAGGCAGGCCGGGATCCAGTCGTCCCTGCACATGCCCGACAAGGTGCTCAACTTCGTCAAGGACCACTTCCTCATGGACAGCGTGATCCGCAGCCCGCCACTGCTGCTGAAGCGTAACGTGCGCTACACACAGATCGCTGTGCACAAGATCCAGGGCATGGAGCGGGCCTACGACGTCCTCTTCATCGGAACAGGTAGCCTACGAGTCTTCAGCTGAACCAGCATCATCATCATCATCATCATCTTTTCACTTTCCCCACCATAAAGTAAAACTAGTGTGATAATCATAGCCTCAAATGTTATTTCAGTAAATATTACTTGCAAATATTTTAGGAATACTCATATTACACATTAAATAAATATGTATGTATCCATCTCTAAAGTAACATTATGGCATGTTAGTTTAAATGTTGTACCATTTTGTGTGTGTGTGTGTGTGTGTGTGCGTGTGTGTGTCAGATGATGGCAGGCTTCACAAGGCGATCAACACCAACGACAGGATGCACATCATCGAGGAGATGACCCTGTTCGCCACGCCACAGCCAGTCCAGCACATAGAGCTGGACCCCCAGAGGGTGAGACGCCCCCCCCCTTCAGCCCACCTATATTATTACTATTATATCATACTATATATTAATATATAAAGTCTCCTGTTTTATGGTTCTGCTTTGTTATACTATATAATTATTGTTATTATATGATATATCGTCTCCATTCCTCTGGTACTGTATCATACTATATATATTACTCTATATATAAGTCTCCTGTCCTCTGGCTCGGCTATATCGTTCTATCAATTATTATTATTAATATATGTATATAGTATTATTATATATGATATATTAGGTCTCCTGTCCTCTGGCTCTGCTATATTATACTATATTTAACTGTAATATTATTATTATGACGCTATATATTAAGTCTCATGCCTCTGCTATATTATGCTGTATTAAACTGTTATATTATTATGATGATGCTATATATTAAGTCTCCTGTCTCATGCCTGTGCTATATTATACTATAATAAATGTAATATTATTATGATGAGGTGATATATTAAGTCTCCTCCTCCGCAGGGTTTGTTGTTTGTGTCGTCGTACTCCGGGCTGGTGGAGGTCCCGGTGGCTAACTGCACCAACTACGCCAGCTGTGGGGAATGTGTCCTGTCCAGGGACCCTTACTGCGCCTGGACCGGCCGGCTGTGTCGCGACGTCAGGATGGCGCCGCCCGACAGGTGAGCTCACCGACCAATCATGGCCCACAACCGTTGGACACGAGCCAATCAGTGGTGTATTAGTAGTAGTTTATTGTAGTGGGTAAACAGTGATGAACCATACCTTACTCAAAGTAAATTAATTAATCGAATGCAAACCAATGCACAATTTACAATATAAACTTGATGATACACAAACAGGGTGATATCTTGAAAACCCATTGTAAAATGTTGACACTTGACCCCGATATTGAAAGGTCAGGGCGGATAGAATTGAATGACACCCAGCCAAACCATCACAATTGCACCATTTGGCCACCAGATGGCGACAAAGAACGTGTTCTGATTGAAGGCAATTTACCTTTTCCCCGAAATCGTCTCTTAGCTACTATACATTGATTTTAAACACCATGTTTACTTGCAAAATGGTGCCCAGCCACTGGACTATACGTTTATGGTGGTTTTATGCGATCAAACTTTGATGACGAAAGCAACAAAGGTAAGACACATGTTAAGACACAGGCGTGTTTTTGGCACAGAGTGATATGGTTTGGACTGTTGGAATCAGTGGAGTCTCAGCTTTGTGTACATAAAATCACACGAACAGTTATTAAACTCTTTCTGTTACATGCTTCTTATTTTGTTTGGGGTTGGTATTGTCTTTTGTTTAGCTAGCAATGGTTATGATAGACTAAAGTTGACAATCTAATCTTTCTAGGGATGTGTCACATGACTGCTTTCTCATGGGATTAAATGCCTTAATACGTCTTTGCAATTGGGGGTGAGGGGCCATTTCAGGATTAAGCACTCATCTCTGAGAAGATCTCAACCGCTGTTTTTTATACAATTATATAAGCCACCTCATAGCTGGCTACGGACATGACTGTGTGTACTATGCGGGAATCCTGGTGCTTTCAAAGTGGGTATACGGCGTATACCTGTGTATCACGTGGACTACACCACTTGAGCCAATCACAGCAAAGATAGCGGGAGGAGTGAACAAACACAAGAGTACATCATGACTTAGGAGGAGGAGGAGATCTTCAGAATAATTAGCGGCAAATTCAGAGGAATTCTCATTTCTGTTTAATTTAGCTATTACACATGTTTTCAGCATTTCAATTCACTGCTGTTTTTATTCGTCAGGACACCACACATTGAGGCTCACAGCAGTGTGATTGACTGATGAGTCATCCTTTTATTGTGTGATGTGTGAGCCAAAAATGTACAATATACAACTACAAAGCACGCACAACCGCACAAACACCCATAAGCTCTGTGTACAGTCATCTGCTTTGATCGGTTAAATTGAAGCGAACACGAGGGCCTGTTATGTACAAGCTGTCTGTACTTAGAGGAGTTTCAACTGAAAGGCTTCCGTGGCGGTCCCATGTTCTGGAAGGTTCCTCTCACTACAGCTGCTGCTATGTTGACCCTCCTTGTGGTTTCTTTGTCCCGCCGCAGCCACTGGCAGCAGGACGTGGAGGAGGCGGACACCTCGGCCATCTGCAACAAGACCTCTCACACGCCCCGGTCTGCCCTCAAACCGCCGGGCTCCCGTGAGTTCCCCCCCGCTAGGGCCCAGCAATTTAGACTTCTTAAGGTTGATTTCGATTCATAAATTGATTGATCTTTTTTTCAGACAAACTTCAAAAAGTATTGCAAAGAAAGTGCACGCAACTGACCACTGAGAAACGTTAACAACTGCTACCCCAGCTCAGTGACTTCTGTTGGAACTAGTATTTATTCCATAAAAAGACGTAACAATCAAACATCCTCTTTTAAATAATATTATTTTGTATTCATTTTACGGCCGTTATAGTTGAGGACTGGGAGGGGCCCGTGAGAGCCCACTAGCTATCCATCAGGAGCTAAAGCACACTGTTGTCGCACTACAGTGAACCTAGTGCCTCCTCACAAAGCCCCTGGATGTTCTTCATTTAAGCAATAATCGCTACCCACTGCTTTTGGTCACATGCTACTGTTCCGCAACGCGACACATGTTTTATAAAGCATCTCAGCAAAGTTTGAAAAAAATGTAACACTCACGCTCTGATTTTAACCAGCATATTTAATTGATTTTGATAGTTTTAGTTAAATTCTGTATTAATTTGATAAGTATGTATTCCCTCCAGGAGTCGCCGCCTGCCAGCTCATTAATTGAAATATAATTGAATGCTATCCTATTTGTATTGTGTATTAATTTGATAACTTTGCATCTCTTCCAGGGGCCTCCGCCTGCCAGCTGGTCACCATCCCCATGAACACGTTCAGAGTGCTGCCCTGCAAGCTGCGCTCCAACCTGGCAACCCGCAGGTGGCGCTACAGCGCCAGCGCCAAAGAGTTCCTCTACGCCACGCCCGAGGGCCACCTGGTGGTGGTGGCGCAGCCCGCCCGGACGGAGACCTACGAGTGTTGGTCCGAGGAGGAGGGCTTCCGGCAGCTGCTGGCCAATTACTGCGTGAGGGCGGAGCCCCGGCAGGAGAGCACCACTCTGGTCGGTCACTCACGCACGCCGCACGTGGCCCGGGAGGAGAGCATTATCCTGCCGGGGGAGTCGCGCTCCACGCAGCTCCACACCAAGACCTACTGGAATGAGCTGATCGTGGTGTGCGCCATGCTGGCCTTCTCCCTGCTGGTCTTCTCCTTGTTTGTGGTGTACAGGAACCGCGACCGCATGAAGTCCATGCTGAAGCAGGGCGAGTGCCCCAACATGCAGCAGAAGAAGCCCCGCATCGTGGGCAAGCCGACGGAGAGCCTGCCGCTGAACGGCAGCACCATCCCCGTGTCCACCTCGGACCACAAGGGCTACCAGACTCTCAATGACAACTACATCTGCAGCACGCCCACCCACGAGTCCTCCCCCGACAACAGCAAGAGCTTCTCGGAGGCCTCGGACCGGAGGCCCCTCAACGTGAAGGAGAGCCACGTGGAGTACTCTCCGACCTGCCCGCGGCCCAGAGTACGGCTGGGCTCCGAGATCAAGGACTCCATTGTGTGAGGGTGAGCTCAGGGGACCAGGTGTGCTGTATCTCTGTCAGGGAACAGGCAGCAGCCAGTGGGCGTGCAGGGGAAGGCCCGACCCCCTCCCGAGCCACAACGCATCTCATTCTTATTTGTGTGTGTCATCGTCGTTTCTTGATCACCACAGAGGTCATCTGCTTTCATCGTATCCACGCCCAAGTCGGCAGTTGACTCCTGCTTCTTGGAGCAGAGGGGACTGTTGCACAAACAGTTCACAAACTGTTGCTGTGACCTGGTTTCTACCAGGATGAATGATCCATGGAACAAACAAAAAATACATACATGCATACAAAAATATATCCTAGACATCCTGACCAGGGGCTGATCTACATGGGCCAGAATGTCCATGCAAATGTTTCCCAGCAGTTGAGATCTGGGAGAAGGTCGTTCACTTACACACAATGACGACGCAATGATGACAACTGATGGTCAGAAGAACATTGGTTCCCCTTGTTCACTGAAGAGCTGTCTGATACCACGAGGACAGACTTCATTATCCTGTACGGATTTCAAATCAAAAGAATGACCAATCAGAAGAAAGACTACAATTGCCACTGTTAAACCAACGAAGACGGTTGAGATGTCCAAATCTGCAATAGGTATAATAAGTAACTTGATTAGTAATTAAAAGAGAGATTGGAGAAAGAGGCTCTGGTCTTCAGCCAAGTATTCATCTAGCCAAGTATTGATCAAAGAAGGCAATACCACTTTTGATATGCAAGTAAAGTTGGACCGGAACCCACTCCTTTCGGCACAATTGGAAATGCATAGATTTGTTCTAATGGCGGAGACTAGTGAGGCGCTAATTAACAGATGGGGAGAGAATTCAACAGTCCCGAGTCAAGCCAAGAAGAGAAAGCGTTGCTCACTAGTCACCAAAATAATCATGCACAATGTGCCAAAAATCTTGATTGTGTAATCCAAATGCAATAGTGCCATTATCACAAGCCCTCTCCATCGTATGCCTTATGTTAGCACTGATCACAGTCACGAGAAGCACATGTTGCTGGAGCACACGTGGGTTCCACAGAAACATCTACAACGTTATTAATATCAACTCAACAGGGATGACTCGTGTACCCCATTGCTAGCGTAGTAACTAGACGTCAGGAGGACTTATTCTCTAATATTCCCTTTGCCCATGTGATAGTGGGTGAAGAGCTTCAGCTAGTTTGTGATCTAGTGAGTTCACAAGTTAATTAGTTGGTTAGCTATTTAGGAGGGTATAGCGTGCTACCCCAAGACCCAATGGACATGATATCAAAAATGAAGATTTCCCCTTTAAACAAAATGATTTGTCAAGTTTTGACATTGATCTTTTTTTTTTTTTACAAACTCTTTTGGCAACATAGACTGCAATGTGGAGGCCTAGACCTGTTTGGTCGTACCCTAGCCCAGAGTAGTTAACGCCTCATTCGTGGTAGACGCATGCAGCTGCCGCCCTGGCCTTGATTGGCCATGGTACAAGTGGAAGCACAAGGGTACTGGGGGTGTCAAAAACATTCAGGTTGTTTGCACATTTCAATAAATATGAAAACAAGAAAGATCAGCAAAGCAGGTAAGGATTCTACAAGAACTGACTACTGAGAGAAGAAAACTAAGTGTTTGACTGATGCAGAGAATGAGGTTTCATTTTTTTTAAGAAAATATATAATATGACAGGGACCATTGCCACCGTTTAAAAAAAGATTCCAATCCATAGATCAGACTTGGTGTTTCGACAATTTTTTTTCCAAAGATGTAGGAGATTGTATTTCAAGTGTTGTGTAATTCTAAAGTTGACACGTTTCCAAGGTCAATGCGAATGGCTTGGCTGGGTTCATGTTGTGGAATGTATCGCCCATTCACTGTATTAGTCCAGTAAGCCCACCGTATGTACTCCAAACATTATAAACAATCAATATGTGTTCAATCACACCCTTGAAGATATGACAACAAGCTATGTCTGCTCCAAGTTTGACAAAGTAATTGCACAACAAGCATACTGCGTCGTCAGTCAGTGTTTCGTTTTGGATTTTTTTTTTCTTCATTTGTTTTGTTTGTGTATATAACCGTAGTTAATATTGTGTGTTTAAGGGACCTTGTGCGAGATGTATTATAGAGGTAGTTTTACAATCTAGAAACGTGCACACTGCTGATTTATTTTATAGTGCCTCATTGCCTAACCCCAACATAAATTCCCCCACTTCTCAACATTTTACTTCAAGCTTGTCCAATTGGCAGTGAGATGTATTATATCAGACATTGGATTTGACCCAATAACTCTTGTTAGTCCTTCTGCCCACTAAGCCAAGCACTAGGGGCAAACAATGACGGTAGTGGATGTCATCTTTTTACGTTTTTAAATAACTCAAAATATAAAAGTTTACCTTTTCATGGCTAAAGTGGTTGATTCAGATTGTTTTCTTCAAATAGACACATTCTATAAAATATAGACCATTTGTCCAAATATAGGCAAACATACAGTATGTAATAATACAAAACTTAAAACTAAATTGTAATTCAGATCTCAGAAAAATTATTTCGCATTGAAAATCCTAAATGACAAACAAACTCCTTCACCACTACATTATAATCTGGGTCGACAAGTGTGTATTATAAGAACAACAAGGTCTACACACACACAAACAGACCACTCTCTAACGTCACAACCGACAACAGAATCTGCTTCCGAACCTAATCAGGCCTGTTCCTCAAATGAAGAATGTCTTGCATTTAAAAGATTCAAGATTCAATATATTACTGTCGAATCTGGCCTTGTATTTTTATTTTGTGATAAAATATAACTATTGTTTGTTTTTTTACAGATGTGCATATTTATTTGCGACACATGCTTTTATTCATAGAAGCAGAGAGTAATAATATACTATGACAGATCAAATATTTCCAGTATAAGGTTATGTTTTTGAGTGGCTGCAAGGTAATACACCTTACTGTACTGTACGTGAATGTAACCAGCTCGAATATACGACACATTACAACAGTCAGTCTTCAAGGATATTACTCCCTAATCCACACACAAAGGCTCAACTAGGCATTACTTGGCTTCATGTTTCGTTCGAGATTCTGTAAAAGTGTCGATGCACGACACAATAGAGATAATAAACTCATTCTGTTTGTGCTGTTAATTTATTTTCATCCCAAACACGGCCCCCAAGGCTGTGCATCCACACTGCACAACGCCAGCTCAGCAGTTTCTTTCTCAGCATAGTGACCCTACTGAACCCCATAAGCTTAGTTGACTGAACTATTAGAATAATGTGGTCGTGTAAGTCTGCATGAAACATTGTGTGCGCGTATGTGTGTGTATGCGTGTGTGTGTGTGTGTTTCGTTTTTTTATCCAATCAGTTGTGTACAAAAAACATGTTGTAAGCTGTATTTTTTGTATCATACCTTGATATTGTGACTGTTGTTTTTATTATAATGTACATAAAAGGCACTTTATTTTAATTTTTTTAAATAAATGAATAAAATGATAAAAAAAAAATAAGCATTTCCTTTTTATTCTTGGCTGTGTGATTTTCTTTTCTTAATTTAAATACCAAAAAGGCTAAATATTTGCAGCAATAAAACCAACTTGTGTAGTGCATATCTGACCCATAGTTCTGCCTCACCATATATTCATTACTGTCATGATGGGACCCAGATCACTGAGAGCTCCCGAATGTCAGACAAAGTAAACAAAGATGGATAAACATGTAGGTATTTGTATGGACTAACCTCCCCTTTGTCAGCCAAGGTGGGTTCTTGAAGCTCAACTCAGAAGTAGGCTTATGAGGTAAGCTTGACACTACCAACTATACAAGTTGAATCATAAAGAGAACAAATCTATTTATATTAGACTCCCATCAACACAATGTGATACATGTTATCATTTAGTGGGAATTGAGGATGAGGAACATAAGCAAGGACAGCTAAACCCCAACACCACTTGTAGATTGGTTTGCATCAGATCAGTGGTTCTTGATCTTTGACTTGAGGGTTAACACTAAATTGTCATCAAGCACTTTCGCGGACCACCTCATGCAAACGGTAACCAATATATAAGTACACACACAGTGGCTAAGCAAAGAGTGCCAGCGCCCCCTATATACACAATTATTCCTGCGACAGGCCATGGCCAGTGGGAAACAGTGGAAATACAGAGTCAGCAAAGCTGCTTTTGCTCTGTGGGCTTATTTAGTAAAGACAAAACATCAATTGGAAACATCATTGAATACACAATGCTATATACTTTTTTTATAACAACAAACCATAATACTATATATATGAAACAATATTTTTTATATATTTCATTTGAATTAACTTTATTGTTTTTTCTTTTGTAAATTTGTCTATTTCAAAAAAGAAATCTCACATACCACCTGCAGTACCCCCGCAAACCGCCGTATCGATATTTCGTCCCACCCCTAGTTACGGTGTGTGTGGATGGTGATGCTCTGTCTGAGCAGCGATGTATTTAATGTCCGCATCCAAGTGGGGTAGGCTTCCCGGACACCTATAGCATATACAACATCACTTAGTATAACGCTCATAACAGTTACACAACGACGGTACTAAAAAAGTATCATAAAGTTGGCGTGGGTCGTAACCATGGGTATAACACGCCCCTCTCTTTCCTAAGGGGGCATTAACAGAGGAGCCGCAGCCCAGCCCCACAACGAACACAAGATTTCAAAGCATCTCTGTCAGTTTGATATTCACTGTTTGTAGCGCATAGTTCATTGCAATATGTGTGTCTTGAGTATAGGGATGATTGGAATGAATATTTCCCCACCAATAATAAGGGAGGACTGAATCAATTGACTCAATAATTGTGATTGATATTGTGACCTGTTACGGTACTACCCACCATAGGGTGGTTGGTCGAGACGTCTGTCCTATAGTGTAGTACACTGCTTTAAATAGTCAACCAATTGTGAATTGGCAGAAAGCAGCGTTGGTCTTCTGTGTAAATACAATGTATGTTGTGAGCGTGCCCCTCCCTCTGAGCTGTATAGTCCAGCGTCCTGGGACACACAAAGCCTCATCTCTTCTGAAAAGTAGTTGACTTCTCGATGATGATTCATGATGGAATATTAAGGCCTATGACGATAAGTTTAAAGTTGTGTGCTCTGTGCTGTTTATAGACTGACAGCCTCCAAGTGAACTAGAGGGTAAAGTTACATCACAAAAAAATGTAAAGACATCACAAGGGCTAATAATAAGGCAACAAATATTCTGTGTTCTATATTTAAGATGGGATCTTTTTTAGATTGTAACATTGGCACACTCTGGTTGAGATGCTATGAATGAGGGTGCCAATTAACAGAGGAGGAAAAGAGCCTGTTATTATGTAGAATGGGCCAGTAGGCCTATAGATGATGAGGTTGCCATGGTGAGGGAAACTGCAACATTCCCCTGATGGCCTGGCCAGTTATTATCTATTATTTATACTGCTTTAGGGACAATGCATGTTTAAAATGATCGACATATAGACATATCATATAAAGATGACAAGCATTGAAGAACTGATTAAAATAACTAATTGGACCAAATGTACTGGAAATATCCTACTTTGTTTGGCTGTCTCTTTCGTGACTCTTGGGTGAGAAGTCTAATTATGTATTTTTTTCAAAAGTGGTATGACTTGGCTCTCTATTCAACGAGCATGAAATATATCCATTATAATGTAATCAGTAATATATACTAGAGGTGATGTTTAAGACTGCAAC
>OMKX01054756.1:0-16298 GCA_900302425.1 Brosme brosme
AAAAAGGCTAACGAGATATTGCTCTTTTCATAACACACACACACACACACACTGATAGCGCTATCGTTTTTTTCAGACAGTCTCGACGTGTCGATCGCGGGCCCAGACTACGTGACCGTCGGCGTGCCGTCCAGCTTCACGTGCACGGGCAACTGCCCGTGCAGCTACGTCATGGCCGTGGACAAACAGCCGTCTGCTGGTCAGGGCAACGAAGTACTGGCCTTCACGCTACGCCAGTGGGTAGCGTCGCTGACACTGACCTGCACTGCCAGTGATCAACAAACGGGGGCGTCGCAGAACGTGACAAAGAAACTGAAGGTGTTAGGTAGATAAAATGCACGGGCTTTGTCATTGTTTTTTAAATCCACATTGCTTTATCATTTTACCACGTATCTATAGCTCACACTTTAGCGGTCGAGACAATGTTCTGAAATGTTTTTATCTTTTTTAATATTTGATATCAGCTGGACCGGCCAACGTCTCCATCGCAGGCCCTGACTTGATGAGCCCCATGGCTAGCCATGGCTACAGTTGCCATGCCTACTGCCGCCCTTCGTGCAGCTACACCTGGAAGATTGACGACGGCCCCTGGGTGGCCGGCCAGGGGAACGTTATTGGCGTCATTCCGCAGGACCTAGACACGGCCAAGACCCTCATGTGCAGAGCCACCAACACGGTGTCAGGACTCTTTGCGGCCAAAACCCAAGACATCGCTGTAGCGTGTGAGGATGGGACCCCGCGATGGAAAAGTTTTAACCTGCCAGCCCTCGTCACTCTATTATTCATAGTTTTGTATTATATTCCGGACGTTGGGGACTGAGTGTCGTTTTAAACACTTTGAAGTGGCTATTTCCCAGACAAGGTGCCATACGATATGATATGATGAATTAATGTTAATTAATTAATGTTAATGTTAAGGAACAAATGTCATACATCGATAAATGTTCTGCGTCAATTAATTCCGCTCATCAGTCATCGCCTCTCTCTCGTTTCAGCCGGTCCCTCGGAGGTTCATATCAAAGGCCCGGACACCGTACAGCTCGCGACACGGACTACGTTTGTTTGCCTCGCGGACTGCGTGCCCGCGTGTCGCTTCATGTGGACGGTGGGCGACCACACGCTGAAAGGAAGCGCGATCGAAATAACGGTCGTTCATCCACGGAAGACCGTTGACCTGAAATGTGAGGCGCAGAACACACTGACCAGGAAGTCCACCACAGTGTTGAGAACTATTTGGCTTGGAGGTAGGTGGACAAAGTTTGGTCTCGTTTATTAACTTACTGTTCAAATAGCTGCTCGCTGTATTAAACAATGTGTTGTTTTTTTTGTGCTGGCAGATCACTCGTTGGCCAGCAGTGCTGAAGAGAGGTCAGCTCTGCTTCTATGCGGCCTCATCGTCTCGGCTGTAATTCTCATTTGAGCCACACGAGGGAGACATTGTATAAGATGTTAAGAATATCTTTTAAAAGGACGAATCACCACTACTAGGCTTTCTACTACAAGTGCACTAATATATTAATAAAAGGCTTACTACCAAGTCATTAAGATATTGTTGTATGTATAACACATTACATTTAGTTAAAAAATAAAATTCATTACAGCCTTTTTCATTAATTATTAGGCCATTAGGATGATATAATTAGCCTGATAGCCTATTCAATTATCAAATGACTTGAATTTGTAATGTAATTCATGTATTAATAAAAACAATAATATAGATCTGGTTTAAAAATGTAGCGGTGATCACAAAATTATACCCATACAATTCTATTTCCAACGTTACGCAATGGCAGTTTTTGTAACTTGTTAAGGTGTTGCTTGTTGTTCATTGTGTTTCAAGTTAAAGCACTTAACAACAAACAATACCTAATGAACAACACTTAAATCTCTGTGTTGAACACTTGTATGAGCCCTGCGATGAGTGTGGTGGAGGAATGCACACTTTCTTGGTGTGATGTTAAATATGCTATGAATAAATGATTTATCCCTTCAGTTGAAGACAATTATGATGTTTGTACTGTTTAAACCATTAAATTACATTAACGTGCATGATTCAATACCTTTCATGTGATTGGAATATTATGGAACACGATAGTGTAACATCAATTCAATAAAGATATGCAGAATGATTTGAAAAAAGTGGTTTGGAGTGACATCTTTCCTCTGCATTCGTCTTCCATAATTTTGTGTCTATATTTTCTTGCGTTAAAGTTCTGACAAGTAATTGTCACATTCTATAAAGAAAATACCACATGGTAACTTTGACCAACATTTGTATGATCTCAGCTTGATACATTTCAAAAATATATAAAACCTGTTCTCAAAACACTGGACCACAGCGCAGACATTTAAGTAAAAGTGCAACACTTTGAATAAAATAGCCACACTGCAGCCTCTGTTAAAGTCTACTGTAGCGCCAAACTGGCGCCCATGAAGCACAATACATCTGATTAGAAATAGCCTACCGTCTGTCCTAACGACACATCTAACTTGTAAATCGAGTCTTTCTGTGTAAGCATGTTTGCTACCAGACTCAGTTCAGGGGCCCACCCAGGCCTAATATCAAAGTGACGCCAGTCATGTGGCAACACACGTCTCAAGAAGTACTCAATCAGCCGCTGTGTTAGTTGAATGTGTTTGTCTGTGACCATTAATTAGACCTGAAGTGCCTTTACACAGTGTCCTCCAGAGGAGATTACTTACTGGAAAGATACAGGCATACAGTAGGCCTACGGGTCCCACGAAAGTCTCCTTCTCTGCATTAGTTCTCCCTCTCGCCATCACCACCCTCCAAGCTATACGCCCCTCTGTGGTTGCATGCGTATATTCAAGCATCCTTGAGAAAACATAGTGCATGTATCAATGTATGTGTGAATGCATTTATGCATGGGTGCCGTGCGACTGCTGCGCTACACGGACGACGTGGTGTGGGGCACCTGTTAAGAGATCAAATAAATAAATAAATAAATAAATAAACAAAGCGCGTGAGATCGAACACGCGATACGGCGTGTGCTGATCGGGACACTGCGATAAAGCGGAGCGCAGAATCTTGGTTCAGCGGCCGTGAGTAAATACGAATAAGAAAAGGGCAGCGAACATTGTGGTTTACGTGGAAGGTGCAAGCCGAGAATCGTCGTGGGAACAAAGAGCCAGAAAGAGGTCACAGATATATGGACCGACCGCACACCCTGAGTGGACCACAATAGGGCCTGCTGATAATGGGCAGCATCAGGAACCAACGCATATAGACTCCTTTGCTGGGAATGTTGGGTAATCCCTTGGCTTGTTGTTGGCGTTGGTCCACTGATAAGGCCGCCGATGGGCATGGCTTCTTTCGGGCGTCGTTATAAAGATCGGGCTGGCGTTCCGCCCAGCATTACTGATGGCCTGTGTCATCGGAGGTTCTGCGGCATCATGATCCCTCAAACTGCCTGTCTGCTTCTCACCTGCCTGGCAGGTAAAACACACTTGACTATTCATGAAATGTTTTAATTCTTTGGATTTGGATTATTACATTTTATTGAGTTTTTTTTTTTACATGAAACTACGATTTAGATTGAATTATTGACTTGCATGAAAGCAGTGGATATTTCAGAGCTCTCGTTTTTTATGTATTGTTTTGGAAAGTGACTGAAATAATTGATCATCGAATGTTTCCAGTGTTTTCTTTTCATCCCGAAGGAATTCTTGCTAGTGAGGGAGAACAAGATGGGGCCGTGAAGGACATCAGCCCATGTAAGATATTTTAGTGGCTCACCCCAGAAAGATTCTTATTACCTATTAACTTAGTCAAACTTGCAGAACAAAGGCAATATTCCCTATTTATGAAAAAGCTGTGTACAATGTTCTTTGGTCAATGTACAAAAGTATGAACTCCAAAATTAACTTCAACAACTTTAAGTTGTAAAAACTTAAACAAAGTAACGTTTTTTAAAGAAATTGCTAGATTGAATAATTCCACCACAATTTCTTGGCATGTATGTGCTTTACTCATAAACCAAATATACAAATAATGCCCACCTATTTTTACCCACTTCAATGTCATCCTGAGGAAAAACTGACCATCACATCCCAACGTATGTCCTCCCATCCCGCCCCCGTTTAGCGGGACCTTACTCCATGGCCATCAAGGGGGTCGACACGGTAACGGTGGGAGTGCCGTACGCCTTCAAGTGCTCAGCCTCCTGCTCCCCGGCCTGCACCTTCTCCTGGAGGAACGGGAACCGGATCTCCACGGGTGCTGAGCTTACCCTGCAGCTCAAGGCACGGTCTCCCCAAGAGGTGCTGACCTGCGTGGCGATCAACACGGACACCGGCAAGACCGCCAGCATTAGCAAGACGCTGGCGGTGACAGGTACGCATCGCTCGCGTCGCGGTTAGCGTAGCCCTTCGACAGCTGTCTGTCTGTACATGCGATGAGTGGATCGCGTCGAGACGTAAATAGCTCTGTGTAAAAACGTAGGTAGTTTGGAGACGTTGAAGGCTTAGACACATAGATAAATTAAGACTCATATACGTTAGATACGTAGATAAAGTATATTTCATACGTACCTGTTGAGATACGTATAGATAAAAAATAGACAGCTTAGATACAAGGATATAGTATATTTGATACGATACGTAGATATATAGTATATTTGAAACATAGCTGCTTAGATACGTAGATATATTATATTTGATATGTATCCGCTTAGATACGTTGATAGATTAGAAGTAGATAGCTTAGATACATATATTTAGTAAACTTGATATGTAGATAAATTAGATGTTGATAGCATGGTTTCGAAAGATTTTGTTTTTCTTTGAGTAGATGGATTAGTTAGTAGATAGTTAAGATGCGTGTAGGTGCGTATTTATAGATGCGTATTTAGATACATTATATAGAAAGGAAGAAAAAGTGGAGTGGTCACTCATTCTACTCCGTGATTTTTCAGTTGGGCCCTCGAACATTAAGATCAGTGGCCCCTCAATGCTGACCCTTGGAGTGGAAAACAACTTTACCTGTACAGCCGACTGCTATCCCTCCTGCACCTTCTCCTGGAATTGGATGTGGGAAGGGCAGGTTCTTGGGAGTTCGAGCGGAGCCACGTTGTCGATTGAACCCCCCAACACTGTAAACTCCGAAACGGTGTTATGTGAAGCCATGGACACTGTGTCGCATCTCTACATATCCACTTTTCTACAAAGATATGTGGCGAGTAGGTGACGGGAACGAGACAGCCAAAGAGAAGCTAACAATGTGAATCATGCTGAAACAATGAAACTCCATGTGAGTTTGTACCGTGTCTAGATCGTCTAAAAACCTTTGAATCCGTTTCTAACCCTGCTACAGGATTATCAGGCATTTACATCACCTCCCCGAGCGGACGGTGGACAGTGACAGCGGGGCAAACGTTTCTGTTCACCTGCTTCGTGGAGTGCACTCCCTCCTGTACCTACACCTGGACCTTTGAGGGAAGGACGTACGAAAATGACCAGGTCCACCTACCGGTGTTCCACAAAGGAGAGAAGCCTATGATCAAGGAGGCACAAGAAATCTCCGTAACACAGGATCATCGCATGGAACCGCTCACATGCCGAGCTCAGAACACAGTCTCAGGAGCCACCGTTAGTGCCACCCAGATCCTGACCGTCCTCAGTAAGTCTTTAAAGAGCCTCGGTTCCCAATGCATCTTTGGTGCCCTTGCAGTCACCGAATGGTTTGAATCCGTCGTCCCTTGAAAACTAAGCTTAGCCCGGTCCTGCATTTTGTGTTCTCTTTTGTAATTTATTTAGGTATTGTTCACAATGCTGACAATGCTTGATGAGGATTGTTTCCAAAAGATGACTCATGATGTAAAGCGGAGGTTTTGCTGGCATGGCAACCTTACTGTGGTCATATGTGGCATTTGTGGCAAATCAGAGCCAGAGAACGGACAACATAACAACACAGCGAGATAGAAGATTGTTTGAACACATTGATGTTTATCTGCATACATCTCTCTGCGTAGATCCCTACTCTGTGCGCCCTGCCACTCAAGGCGTGCCAATGGCTGGCCAACCCTTCTCCCTCCAATGCATCGGCTCGCAGAACCCAGCCTCCATTACATGGCTCAAACACAGCCTCCCACTGCCTGTGTCCGACAGATTGGTTCTGTCACAGGACAACACCCTGCTCACCTTCAGTCCTCTCGTGGAGTCTGACACAGGAACGTACCAATGTGTGGTCAATGTAGAGATAGGCGCCATCAAGTCAATTGGCTATGAAATGCAGGTCAATTGTGAGTATTACAAATCTTTCAATGTTTGCCGTTTTCAATTCCTAATTATAAATCCATGTCATGTTATCTAATCTTAATCAAATATGTGAATAAATGTCACATTTCCCAGTTGGACCCTTCAAAGTTGAGATTGTTGAAGCCACAAAGGGTGCAGTCGGTAAAGAGCTGACCGCCCTGGCTGGATCCATCACAGCCCTGCAGTGTGTAGCTGACTGCTTTCCTAGCTGCTCCATCACCTGGTTCTACAACGGCAAGATGCTGTCCAGGAACGCCTCCATCTCCTTCACACCAGTGACTCCACCCAACCAAGCCGTTCTCCGCTGTGTTGCGTACGACCCTCTGACCATGAAGAACAGCTCTGCTGTGACCACCGTGATCGTTCCTTGTAAGGAGACCTAACCTCTGACCCATCACTGGTCATACCAGACCAAATGGGCTTCCTGTTTGTGTTCAAAGACCAGTGTTTTGAAATGTGCATACATATGTGTTCCTCTTGAACCCCATAATGTGAATGTATCTGAGTGACAGGGTAAAACCTCACTCCCAGGGCCTAAATACGACTATAACCACCGACCAAGAGGACTGCAGTCATTTAGCTTAGTGGTTAGGGTGTTCCTCTTCCGGTCATGTGGTTATCGTGTTAACCACGTCTCCATGGCGGTGTGTTCCCTGGAAACAAGCAGTTCAGTGGTGCCTTGACCCGAATGGGGAATAAGGTATAGGGAGGTGAGTGTGACAGGTGGCATCCAGGGAAAACCTCACTCCTGATTGCGACAGAATGCCACAACAATCAAGCACAATTGCTGCAGTCATTTAGCTTAGCGGTTAGAGTGTTTGTCTTCAAATGACTGATTCCAATCCCCACTGTGTAGCAATGAGGTGTCTGAGGACCGACATTGCAGGATAGGTGGTCATCAATACATACTAATAGTCTTATCTGATCCGTTAATGCATCTTATTTTCTCCAGACGGACCCTTCAAGGTGGAGATTGTTGAAGCCACAAAGGGTGCAGTCGGTAAAGAGCTGACCGCCCTGGCTGGATCCATCACAGCCCTGCAGTGTGTAGCCGAATGCTTTCCTGGCTGCTCCATCAGCTGGTTCTACAACGGCAAGATGCTGTCCAGGAACGCCTCCATCTCCTTCACACCAGTGACTCCACCCAACCAAGCCGTTCTCCGCTGTGTCGCGTACGACCCTCTGACCATGAAGAACAGTTCTGCTGAGACCACCGTGATCGTTCCTTGTAAGGAGACCTCCTAACCTCTGACCCATCACTGGTCATACCAGACCAAATGGGCATCTTGTATGTTTCAAAATGCCAGAGTCTGATCTCGAACCCCCGCTGTGTAGCGATGTGGTTACTGAGAACCGGCATCCCATATTTCATCCTCAATGAACACTAATTATATAAGATAATACCTTTAATTGCGATTGGTACGACTGTACCTACTGTCTAGGGGTGTTGACCTTACCTAGTCCAAACGAATATGACATGTGGACTATGAGACACGTTTGATTTGCCTGATATTTGTTATGGTCTCCTAAATAGTAGATCAACAAGAAATTATTGCATCTAATCCGTGAATGCATGTTGTACGTTCTAGTTGGACCCTTCGGAGTGGAGATTGTTGAAGCCACAAAGGGTGCAGTCGGTAAAGAGCTGACCACCCTGGCTGGATCCATCACAGCCCTGCAGTGTGTAGCCGACTGCTATCCTGGCTGCTCCATCAGCTGGTTCTACAACGGCAAGATGCTGTCCAGGAACGCCTCCATCTCCTTCACACCAGTGACTCCACCCAACCAAGCCGTTCTCCGCTGTGTCGCGTACGACCCTCTGACCATGAAGAACAGTTCTGCTGAGACCACCGTGATCGTTCCTTGTAAGGAGACCCGCTCTCTCTTCTTCTCTATTTCAACATTATCGTAGAAATCATCGGAAACCATGTCATAGATATCCACTGAAATGACCATGGACATTGTTGGTAGGATGGTCGACAAACTTTCACTCAACCATTTAAAAGGGTTATACAATGCCTACATTCTTGTTTGAATCCAATTGAACAGCTTTCGAAATCCAATCGCCCAAAATGACGCACTGATATTTTACAGGCGTGTCCAATTATTGAGCCGCTTTAAAGCTCCTCCTGTTTTCAGATGGCCCGGTGGACGTCACCATCTCTGGCTCGTCTTCTTTAGAAGTAGGGGTCAAGGCCACGTTGACCTGCAGCGCCAGGTGCCTTCCGGCCTGCACCTACACCTGGAGCCTGTACGGATCACCGGTGAAGGGCAGCTCCATCGACATAACCATCAGTCGCTACGTGGAGACAGAGTCCATCAGCTGTGAGGCACAGAACAGTGTCTCTGGGCAGACCGCCACAGTCAACGATACTCTCACCGTCTCAGGTGCGTGGTTCGGGTCCCGGACGCACATATTAGTCCCTTTTACCTCCCAGTTTATAATGCAACATTGTGTTTTGTTAATTGATCTTGTTTTCTCACAGATCCCCATTGGTGTGGATGTTGAGCGGGTGATGAGATGCAACGTTCAAATTGGAAATCTTTCTGCAATGCAGTAGGCAGTGAGAATAGATTCTGCTTGTGTATATTTGGTCATTATTATATGGTTGTTGTTTCTATGAGATGCAAACATAATTGTAGCACCACTACTTTATTGACGTGTGTGTCCCCAAACCAACGGATGCCTTTTCAGTTTCATGATATAAAGCCAAACCATGCAATATACACGGTTATCTCCAATAAATAAGTCTGTGCTGTTGCCTATACTGAGCCTATCTGTCATCGTTCTTATCTACTGACATGAGTGATACGATTGTTTGTTCAACTGCAATAACCTTTACGGTAATGCCTAATGTAATACGCCTTTATTTACCGTTCAGCTCAGACTTCTTAGACAAAAGAGATGGACTCCAAACTCTGACTCCGGTTCAGTGTTTTATTTGAAACCTTTGATTATGGTCCGGTTGAGTATGCAAGCTGTAGTCATGCAAAGGAACAGCACATCAAACTGAACTTGAAATGACCAAACTATAATGAACTGCGTTGAGAACGTGAGCCACTGACAGTTGAAATGTTAATCAATACGTTAAATCAAGTCCAGCTCTAACATAATACGGCTGTGGTGAACAACCCTACGGTAGAATACAGAAAAACAAGTTGCCTTGTGGGCAAAGCTTGTTACAGCTTTTGGTGGCCACAAGTCTGTTTGATACCTGTTGTCATAAGGTCATACGTCATATTTCTTTCCCAGGGTTTTCAACGTGCCTTCCTCCAGGTGCGATTGTTGGAGAAAATCAAACAGTTCCCGAAGAACTGAATAAAGAAAAGAAAAATAAGACAAATAAATAAATAAATAAAAAATCATTCACGATTTGAAGACCTTTTGTCAACAATTGATGGAAAAGGGGGGATGGGGGGGGGACTATTTGTATGTTAATATGTAGATTAAGAAATTGTGAATGGTACCTTTCTTCTCTGCAGAAGACATGAACATAACGGCCATGTCGAATCTCCGCACACTGGCCAGACTGGTGAGGATTCCCAGTATGAGTGCTGGTGTTTCAGTCCTGCGGAAGAGCTCACGTTTCATTCACATTACACCCTTCGTACCGAGCACCACATGATGCACAGCCATCATGTACTTTGACTGAACCTCTGCTTCCCCTGTTCATTGAAAACTATTGTAATTGATGAACTGGTTGGATGACGCATGCTGCAGGACATGGATGAGACTTATGAATAAGAAAGAAGAATTCGGAATAATAACAATTACACTTACAGCGATACAACTGAATGTCTCCTTTCTCTCAAGCTGCATCCTAAATTCATCCCAAATATGTTAAGATGCACTGAGGTTCAATCTCATGCAGAAGAACATCTTGTCTGCTTGTCTTCATGACTCACTTGGTGTAGAACTCCAGTAGGGTCCTCACGATCTGGTTGAGAAGGTCAGGTTCCAGAGAGTTCTGGAATATCTTGGCATATGCTGCTGGCTCCATTTGCTAGAAACCCAGTAAGTTAGTTCACACGGTTAAAGGATCAGTCCCACTGACGGATGGGCTGCTGTGAACCTCGCTCTCTTGTTCCCCATGTCTCTCTCTCTCCATCAATATGAGCCTCTTACTTTATGATGATTTGTCTTCTCAACCCGTTTAGTGTCGCTAACATTCAAACAATCTGGAAGCTTAAGCACACCTGTGTCCGACCATTTCATTATTCAGCATTTCATGCAATTTAGTTGAGCTGTCCAGATAAGCAGGAGAAATACATCCATGCTCATCATTAATTCTATTTTGCAAGTGAATTTACCACAGCATCACTTAGTTGTTCTTCTTAGTAGAAAGAGTGAATATTCCCCAAGACCGCCTTTTTATCCTAACCATCTGAAAGTCTAAGGCCGGCAGGTTCACACCTATCCTCACTAGATCTGAGGCGGAACCATTAAACACTATTAAACATACACTGCAGCCATCCATACGTTCCCCACACGGCCCTACCCTGAGGTATCTGTAGATCTGTTGGGGCTGAGCTCCGATCTTCCGGAGGTCCGCCTCGAACTGGAAGCTGTTGGTCGCCGGCGCGGGTAACACCCCCGTCTGGTCGCAGGACGACCTGACGGTGCTGGTGGTGGTGGTGGTGGTGGGGGCTTCTGGGAGGCGAGTGGCAGGGTCCGGTCTTATGACATCATCCACCGGAACACCCCTGACCAATAGATGTGCAGAGCTCGTCAAGAAACGACCAATGACAGCTTTGCCGCAAAAATAATAGGAAGCAATTCGTGACCCATCCTCCTCAATTGTAAAAAGAAAAAGTACATGTATATTATTATTATATGTTTTGTAAGACCTTATAAGACTAAACGTAAAGCTGCAAAACGTATTGGTTTCTCATTAGCAGCCTCTAGTGGCTTGAGTTGTAGCTACAGCCATATTATTTTCAGCCATAGCTAGACACATTTCAGACATAAAATGATTCATAGAGAACAATTCCCTGGATGGATTGACTCCTGGATGGCAGCGTTTTATTCTTGAGAAACGTTCTAGTTCAGATATTTTTTAATGGCTGCAGTAGCAAAGTCGCATAGGACAGGTTTCAAACTTAGCTGATCACAGAAGCCCATGGATGATGTGAAGAAGGGCCGACATACCGTGCAGCCGTCTGCGTTGGGACGTCCGATATCTCCTCGATCTTCAGGACCTTGGCGCTGGGGGAGGTGGAGAGAGGGGAGGCCTGGGCGCTGGCCTCCTTCGGCCGGCCCTGGCCCTGGTCCTGGGACCAGGAGGGATCCTGGGGCGCGGGGGCCGCTGGGACCCCCGGCCAGACCTGCTCAGGGACCAGAACGTCTCCCCCCACCTCCTCGATGTCAATTCTCCTCAGGGGCTTCTGTCGATTATTTATTAAGTTAATAAAAGGGGATGGCAAGATTGTTGTTGTGATTATTACACCTGGCTATTTGGAATATGAATATTCCCAAATGTCCCATCATAGGATTAAAAAGCTACATCTTAACTTATGAAATACATATTGTGTTGGTGTATGAAGCGCTTCACTACGGCATTAAAACGATGTGAGTGAAGCGGCGGGACAACGTGGAGGAGACTCACGGTGGAGCGACGATGAAGCGGTTTATCGACGGGCTGGACCGTCCGTCTGGGAGCGTTGTCCGGCGTTCCCAGGAGGCCGGCCGGACCGGACTCCTGACGAGAACAGACAAAAGGACTACGTTTAAAACACAATACACTCATTTCTGCTGGACATTTAGTTGCAGGCACAGAAGCTCATAGTGCTCATAGTGCTTATAGTTTTGTTAGGGTGTCGTGGTATTTTATACCCGGGGTTAATGCAGCTGAAGGGATGCCCTTCAAAAACGAAATCAATAAATAATTGCGACATACGATTTTTATTTTCTGGAGTTCGTTCAGCGCTTGCTTGTTTCCTGGTTCGAGTTTCAGCAGCTCCTGGAAATCTGTCAAAGGGAACACACGACATACAGGTGAACTCAGCAAGGGTTCTGTACGGCTGTCTGATGGAGAGGAAGACCGTCCACCCATGAACAGGCAGTACCTCGCTGGGCCTCGCTGAGCTTCCCCAGGGCCAGGCGCGCGGTGCCTCGACGGGCCAAGGCCTTGCAGTAGGTCCTGTCCAGGGAGAGAGCCGTGCCGCAGTCCTCCTCGGCCTCCCTGTACCTGCAGGAGGAGGAGGAGGAGGAGGAGGAGGAGGAGGAGGACCACAGGTGACGTTGGAAGATTTTCTACAAAAGGTTAGGTTTCTACAATGGCGAGTTTCTATACAGATATGACAACAAACAGGTGAATTTTCCGTACAGGTGAGCTCCTATACATGCACACTTCTACACAGGCGAATTTCTATTCTGGTGAGTTTTCAATACAGGTGGTGAGTTCCCATACAGGTGAGTTTTCCATACAGGTGAGTTTTCATACAGGTGAGTTTTCCATACAAGTGGGTTCTCCATTCAGGTGAGTTTTCATACAGGTGAGTTTTCATACAGGTGAGTTTCCATTCAGGTGAGTTCACATACAGGTGAGTTTCCTCACAGCCAGAGCTTCCTACCTCTCCAGCTTGAGGTAGGCCATGGCTCTGTTGGCGGGCAGAAGGGCGTTGGTGGCGTCGGCCTCCATGCCTCCGGTGTAGCAGTCCAGCGCCGCCTCATACTTCCCCTCTTTGAAATACGCGTTGCCCTGGAGACCACAGTCATAGCAACGGATCAGTACTAAGAGTTTCAGTAACACTTTCCAATTAGGGTATATTAATTAACTATAGTTAATCCAGTAACTAGCATTAATAAGCATTAACTAACTGTTAATGACGAGTTAACTATGTGTCTAGTAATCATTTACTAATGGTGTTTACGTTAACAACGGTATTCATTTATACATTATTTAAAAGCGTTAGAGTTAGGGTACACCCTCAGCGCTATGCTAATGCAATATAATAATGCTTCTTACGGCTTTAACTTATGTTTATTAATGTACCCTTATTGTAAAGCGTTACCAGAGTTTCCAAGACAAGACCAGCTTAGCTTCATTAGGTTCATCTCATAATAGATGAACAAATCAACAACAGAAATCGACGGCACACGGGTAAGCTCACTCTGTCTTTCTGCATGACTGCCTCTTGTTTCTTCTGCTGCTCCTCCAAACGTTTCTGCTGCTGAGGGTCCATCACTGCCCGGTCCTCCTCTGGAGGGCTGGCCGGGCCGGAGACGTCGGTGCCGCGATCCGCTATGACCTACAGTCACAACATGGAGAAAATGGCTGTGAGTGAGGAGAGCGACACAACAGGCGTGACCTAACTACCAGGAATTTAAACAATCACCTTCTTTATTTTCTTCACTTCCGTCAAAGCATCCATGTTTCCGGGATCGAGCTTCAGAACCGTTTCATAATCTATAGATGATGAATAATATGAGACAGGTTAGCAGGTTTAGCAACACACTGCTATAATAAAAACAGCCATGGAGGGAAGAGCCAGGGAGCCTCCTCTTAGGTAGCACTGTAGGAGAGTCTCACCTTCCAAGGCCGAGTCGTACTTCTCCAGGGCAAACCTCGCCGCCCCTCTGCGGGCGAAGGCTTTGAAGTAGTTGCTATCCAACGCAATCGCCAGGTTGCAGTCGGACTCGGCCACAGAAAACCTAACGACAGCCAGACAATCACAAAACGTTACAGTATAACGTAACAAAGCATGTGTAAGGTTTTATTGGGTAGCTCTTTCTTCACGCCATATGGTTGTGACATGGAAAGGACTTACTTCTTGAGTCTATGGAAGCAAGAGGCCCGGTTTGTGGGAAGAATTGGGTTGTAGGGATCCGCACTCATCCCTCTGGTGTAACATTCAACGGCGTCATCATACTTCCCTTCTTTGAACAGCGTGTTACCCTAAAAGAGGTTATAAATAATCAATAATGACTCCCGGCTGTGAGGTGGTGGTGGATTCACATCCCCAAGGCAACAGTCTAGCTGTAGATATCCCCCAAGTAAGTATCTACAAGTGGCGGCTAATTGAGTAAATCGTTTTTAAATTACAGTTTACATTTAAGTTTACAGTGGTCTCCACTTGGGGAGGACCTGGATGTTTGGAGGGATTTGGACTCGTACCTTCTCTTTCTCAGACAGCGCCAGGCTGCGGTCCACCGCAGCTGAGGCCTCTTCAGAATCCGAGTCAGACCCGTCCACTGGACTCTCCTCCTTGTCGACTGCGGACAGAGCTTTGTCCTGTCACCAGCAGAACACATAGCTTAATAAATATGTGGGTCAACTCATGTGTTGTGTGAACATATGAAGACATAAACAATTTTTTTTACCACATCAAATTTATCCCATGCTCGATAGTCAAAGGCATTAATTCTCGGCGTTTCTTTGGGTTCGTCCGTCTTCGACTGATGGTTTTCCTCGGACGGTTTAGTCTTTCTCCTCTTCTTTTTGAAATCTTTGTTACGCACAGGGGGCAGATTCTTCTATTGCAACAGAAATGTGTTAGTGCCGTGCGACAGGGTTTCAGCGAACAGGAAGGTGCCAGGTAGATAAACGGATGTTATATTAAAGTTCCTACTTGAGTCTCCTCGCTGCGTCCCGTCCTCAGCTCCTCGTCTTTCCTCTTCATGTCTGTTTCCCAACCACCCAGTTCTCTCATGAAAGTCTGCAGATCGTCTGCATTCTGTCGCATTTGAAGTTGTAACTCAATGGCTTTATTTCCGCTGGACATTTTTTTCCTAGAAAATACATATAAAACAAAAATGATCTCAGTCCGAATATTGATACGGAGAAGAGAGTGTGGTCCATCATCCAATAAGATGGGGACGAAGACGTTTCTACAATCGTGTCATGCTTGCTTCTGGGAACTGACTGGACAGCCTGGAAGAAAACACCTAAACAC
The DNA here is from genome assembly GCA_900302425.1 of Brosme brosme. Lineage (NCBI taxonomy): Eukaryota > Metazoa > Chordata > Actinopteri > Gadiformes > Lotidae > Brosme > Brosme brosme. The sequence continues at coordinate 15,173 of OMKX01054756.1, forward strand.
ATACACGAACATTGTCCCAAAATGTGAACTTATAAAACTCACCTACGTAGCTTAACGGCTGACAATTATAGAGCAACAAAACGAATTCACTTGCACATGTGTCAACAACCCTGCTCTCTGTTGATATGTGGCGCCATGACAGCGGACTCCCAGCAGCCTTTGCGGGCTCATTCTACGTAGTAATGATGCGTTCCAGGCACAATTTTTAGCCCGTAAGTTACGAACTCAAGTCACGACTCACGACTTGGTAGCGTTCCAGACAAGTCACGGCTACCTAACCTACCTAACCTACCGAGGCTACCTAACGTTAACGTAAGCTAGCGCTAGCTGATACTAGCGATTACTTGTCGGCGACATATTTTGGGCTTCCTTCATTTAACAAACATAACCTGTAGTAGTCCATTATGGTGCCTGGAACGCACCATAAGGGGACGACAATATAAAATAAATCCTATTTTGTTTATATGTTTATATATCAACATATCGAGAGTTATTGATGTTTATTCTTCTTTGACTATCATTTTAATATTTTTTTCTGACAAATTAAAATTGTTTTACTGGCTAACTGAAAAAAGACCTTTGACCTATGACGTGTTAAATAAAAACAACAGAGATGACCTCTCTCCACAGCTAACCGCAGTCATCTCCCATTTCTTGCTGAAATTACCCATTTATGATCTAATTACAATCAGATGAAATGGATCAAACTAAACAGGAAGACGAATATGGATATAACCTTTTCCCTGAAAGAAATACTGCAAAGTCCAAGAAAGATTTCATTACTCAAAGCCTGTTCACTTTCAATCACAAATGCCAGGTCATGTTACAGTTCGCAATGGAAACCAGTAAGTATGAACATCATTGAAGTGTCATTTGACAGCAGTACATCATATGGAGAGGTTTGTGTGTTAGCTCCGTGCTAAAGCTAACTGTGTGCATTGAAAACCACATTGTCGTCTTGACTGGCTTTAGCTTATGCTAGCTAACTTAGCATATAGTTGCCTGGTTTTAACAAGCTTGTTTTCAATACTTGGCATGTCGTTTTGTCATCCTGTCCCTTCTCTTGCTTCAGGTCCATATGCAAAGCTGCTTCTTAGTGCCATGAAAAGTTCAGGATGGTAAATAC
>OMKX01054776.1:0-12724 GCA_900302425.1 Brosme brosme
TGACCGTCTTGCTTCCTCCTCTTCCGCTGCACTTGTCCAGTTACAGCGATGGCCTTAAGTAAATTAAAAGATAAACGATATGTATAGTCGATGTTGCAAGGTCGTTAGCTTGTGCTGCAATGATTCTGTTTCCTGTTTAACATCATGGCAACATGGCAGGCACAACATTAAGCTGAATTGTTGTTTTACATATGTTGCGCACAACATTTGTACACAAATATAATGTTTGTCCATATAGCCACCATATAACTTCTATTTTAAGATTAAACAATTACTTGATTCTCACAAGATCTGAACTATGCAGAGGTGACTAACATGTCATGAACACTTTACAATAAGATGTTAAATGTCGAATGTGGACAATCGATATATTGTCAGCATATTTATTTTGTCACAAATAGATAGATTGATAATTTAAAGTCATTGTCCTCAAAGAGGAAAAAAATGTCCACAACATTGGGTTGAACATTTATTCACATTACAAAAGACATGCAACCACATGAAAGAATATATTACAATTTACCAAAATAAGATTACATACACATTAAAAAGAGAGGGGACTCAACTAGCGGAAGGACGAAGCTTGTTCTTAAATGGGTCTGAGGGTTCTGAGGAGAGCAGGGTGCTGCTGGTGTGGGGGCTCTGGGTCAGCTGAGATGCTGTGTGCCTTACGGGCCAGAATGGAGGTGATGAGGTCTGAGAAGTTGCAAATGGTGAGTCCAATTATTTTCCCAGCTGAGTGAGTGATTTTTAAAATCACTATTTATATGAATGACTGTCAGCGTGTTGTAAAAACAGATCAACAGAGAAGAACCAGATCAGAGATACTGTGATATCCTGAAATGATATCTGAAATGGTATTTTAGTTCTTCAAAATACAAATGTTGCGCATAACTAAATCCAATACTTCAGAGGACATAGTTTGAGTTCATTTCAGGTGGAAACACGTAGCAGGTTATTTAGAAGGTACTGAGTAGAGGTTGTGTCTCATGTTATAAAAATGTTGCTGTGGTAATATCCTAAAAGCTTGTCAGAGAGCAGATTGTAAATGAAGTTATGGGTCAGGGGAAACTATCACCCCCCCCCCCTTACACTGAGTGACTTCATAGAAATTCACTTGAATACATAAAATGTTGTGAATTAATTGAATGATCCGTCCACATGTCATGACCTGCGATGCGTTGGCTCGTTCTCCTGTGATAAAAGGAATTTACTCTGAGAATGCTAATATTATGGCAACAGAGTTGTATGCCTAAAAGCTGCAGCATCCTTGCCAGATGTATCACTCTTGGGTAAAAAAAAAAAGCCCACTGTAATTGGCAACTGGGGAAATGGCAAGAACGACGGTCTTTAAACAAGGATGTGAAATGTGGAGGACTGATGTTGGTTTCTTGGATGCAGTTTTATATTGTGTTGATTTGCGGTGTGTGTATCATGCTTGTTACGCTACTTTTACGGTGTTTATAGTGCCTAGGTTGTGTTGATTGATGTTGTGGACCATTTTCCTGCAAACACAATTTCCCCTCAGAGAAAATAAAGTTCACCCGTGAATTGAAAGGGAAGATGGGGAGAACTGCACATCCCATTTAAAAAGGCAGACAAGCACAATGTTTGCTATGGGGTCCCACAGCAACGCGTATTTTATAAATGTAGGTCAATATCGTGAGGGTTTCTATGGGTCAGAAGCACACTAAATACAGGAACATGATCTCCACTCATCAAAGTCCCAATAAACTGGAAACAGAATATCCGTGAGCGGAACAAAATAGGTAAACAAGCTATTTTACTAGCTCTCATATAATCCTAACTGTTGTGGAACACGCTTTTAAATCGTCAATAACAAATAAATACAAAAAACTGATCAATGTTTTGCTGCCAAAAGACATTCAGCTACATTGATACAATATCTGCACAGCTGACAAAAATATCTTCCTTGGTTTTATTTTTTCTGCATTGACATTTAGCACCTTTAAGTCCTAGTAAACAATATAATAAAAACAGAAAATGAAATATTTTACTAGCCACTTATCTGTAATCAATCAAGTGCCCTGGTGTGCTGCTCTGAAACCTGAGGACAGGTCAGTGTCAGAAAAATACATAAGAAACAATTTAGCGTATATTTAGTTTTAATGGGGGCTGTGATTTATGAGCTTCTTGAGCAATGTGTCCCCAATCAAGTTCATCACACACTAACTGGAGGCCTATTGGGCATCTGGCCCGCATAAGCAGCAGGACAGCCCGTTAAAAGAAGCCCTTGGTACAATAGTATGAATATTTAATTAATTATTAGCCGTGTAATTCCTCCTCAGGAATTATTATCCCTCAAACTGGATTGTGAATTTAATTATTAGCCGCCTTTTTGTTTTCATGTCCCGCTCATTACTGTCAGGATTGATGTAACATAAACTTCATTAAAAATTAAAGTGGGATTCTTAATTACAAGGCTATCCTCGCTGAAGCCAGAATTAGCCAACTCAGTGATGTGCAAATGAGAGCATTACTTAAGAAACATGCTGGAAGTAGTTATGCTAATTCAACGGGGTTCACAGTGGTAGACCTTTTCACTTGTGGTTGCATATTCATTAAATGCACTATGCAAATTTAATGTAGCAGCCTTAGTAATGCCTTGTTAATTTATTCAGATTTATTGAGTAAGACTTGTAAAAAGTAGCAATTTAATTAGCCTATCTCAGATGGTGGGTGGCAATCGCTGAGCATTTCGAAAAAAGCACGTTGAGCTCCATGAAGGGAAAAACAACGATGTAGGAACATGCTTTACAATTCATAGGCTTTAAAGGGGTTATTTGCTGCGCTTATGGGGCGTTCAAAGAGAAATCCCTTAAACTGTGCGCTTTTTTCCCCCTAAGAGACGGCGATCTGAGAGGAAATAGCCCTCTCCTCTGAGTTAAGGACAGGGCAGGAGGAGTTGCTGAGTCCACAGTCTAATGGCTGAAATGATGCCCCTCAGGCACTTAATCCGTCAGGGCACTGATGGGTAAAACCAAGAGGCTGTTCCGCTTATTTACACGAGCTCCGAGGGTCCTGGGAAACATGCCCCGGTGGGCCCATCAGCCAGTGAGGTTACAGTGGCGTCCTCCTCTCGTACAGAGTGTAGCTGCTGTATTCACATTTTAATTAAATTACAAAGAAATACAGATCATTTTTTTTGTTAAATTGAAGATAAAAAACAACTATTTATACAGTAGCGGCGGCTGGTGACTAAAAACAATTGGGGACGACGGGTGGAAACCAAACCACTGTGTCAAGTTTTTTTACCAGAAAAGTCAGGAAGTAAGGGGATTACCATGGGTTTTTAATTTTAAATGGATTGAGGAAGTGTTTAGTTTGTATTAAAAGACTTAAGCAGAAAAGAAAATCAACAGAGCAGGGCAGCTCAGAAAGCAGTGAGGCTTCGTACTAAAATATGAGCAAATATACTTAGCAAACAGAGGGAATCAGTATAATAACTCTCTAATATGAGCCTGCTTCTAAGAAAGGCCTGGCCTCTGCAGTGGAGGTAAATAAAGGCCCCGAACACTATTTGAGGAATTACAGTATAACATATATTACAGTATGGCTAAGGTAAGGTAATGAACCCGAAGTTGATCCCCATCTTCCATAAGGAACAAATATTATACAATCATATATCATATTACAACACAAAGGATGCATATAAAAAAGGGGCAAAGTGAACCAGAGGGCAAGACACATCTAATCAGTGCAGGCCCTGGTTGGAAATGAACCTTGTGCATGTGTAATGTGTCTTTAGAAGCTTGTCAGTCCAACAAGGGGTGACGCAGCATCCAGTACATTACACTGGGAATTCTACATTTTACAAAACACATGAAAATCTTGAACTGTGTAAAACAACGCAAAAATGGGGACTGTTATGTCTGGGAGAAAATCGACTTGTATGTAATAAGCAAAAATATAAATACAAAGACTTCTAACTTTGTCTTCAGCCCATCTGCTGGGCTTATAGACTCATCACCCATTGGAACATCGAGATTCTTCCAGCATCATAACTCTTAACATCATAACTCTGATTTTCAGAAATAAGAGCTGAACCCACCAAGAGAAGCAAAGAAAATATTGGTCATGGGGATGCTTTTCAATCCTTGGCTGAGGACACGATTAAGGCGATGTGCCTAGCAATTTAAAAAGACTGCACTGGAGGCAACCTCTCGCACCTTAGCTTGTAAGCCGTTAAGATCTGATGCCATAATGGCAGCGCCATCATAAGTCTATGCAATGAGCTTCTCAACAAAGTTCAAATCAGACATCTCTGACTGCAGTAACGCAAAAATGGACTGGCCATCCCGTCCACTGGACATATTAACAAAGTCCTGATTTGTGTTCCTGAATTGTGCTATTTCCATCTAAATAACGGACAATAACTACAAAACTATAACACAACTGAGAGTGACGGCTCGGTTGTTTGTTGCAAAAAGGGAGCCTCATCCACCACTTTGATCGCACTTTTAATTGTCAAATCACTCTGAATGGTTTTAAACAGGCCAGAGAACACACTAGAATGTTCAATATGCTCCGCTTATATGCCATCATAGTGTGCTATCAAGTCCACAAACTCACTGTAGTTTCCCTTGTTGTTGAAAAGATTGCTCTTGCATTCCAAGCCTTGGCATCAATGAGATGGATTAACATATCTCTGCTTTGTCTCACCATAATAATGTAGTTTGCGTTCTACAAGTGCACTCCTTCGTCAGTCAACTCGTTGATAGGCATTGGGGCAAAGGGAAGTTGTCAAAACATAAAGCCACACTAAGGAAATGCCAGCCATCTCTAATATTGTTCTTTTTTCGATCCCTGCTTGACCTGTGTTCCAACATTCTAGGACAAGGGGGATTGCAACCCTTAAGCTTTTACTATATATTTATATGGAGATATGTATGTATGTATAAATATGTGTATATTGTCATATACTTTTAATTCATGTATAATGGCAAAATGTGTTTTTTTTTAATTCCTAGCTATGCGCCTGGACTTATGTTGGCACCCCAACTCAATATACTTTGTAAAAATGAAAATCAATTCTGTTAATAATACAATTCAAAATAATACATTTCCAAACTGAGAATGAGATGTAAATCAGAGGGATTACCTCATTGTCTTTCCAAAGACAGCTCCTTCATGGTGAATGAGAACTTTGACCTCCTTGTGCTGTCTGCAGCCTCGGGCATCGGCACTCGTCTGTGAGACAGATCCACAGCAGAAGGTTGGACGGCTGAGAAGCTCTGGGTTCATGGGAGCTCCCACATCCCAACACAAAGTACATCCTACATCGTTATTTCTTCCCCTTAGGAAATGACAGGTTTGCAGCGTCTCCATTGCTGACCTAACGGGTGGTTCATTAAGAAATGTGTCATTAAAAGTAGGCCTACTTACGTCTTCTCTGCCCGTTTCATTGCTTCTGCATACAAGATGTATTCAGAGTATTGCAGTCTCATGTTTTTAATAAAGTGTTTATGTTGAAAAACAGATTTTAACGCCCATGATGAGTTCATTCTTGAGATTAAGTTGAATATGATTGGCTTATACAGATTCTATGTGGGACTCATTTCAACCCCAGCACATGGGTTTTGATAAAGGGAGCATACTGACATACTTACTAACTTATTACTAACTCTTATCTTCAAACTGCTTTGAAACTGTCAGTCCTATACCCTGATGCATTGCAAAAGAAAACAAGAAACAGCAACAACTGTTTTAATTTGTGGAACCATAGGGCATGTTTACTCACTTTTGGCTTGTTTATTAGCTTGTTATTAGCATAAGAAACATAAAATGTGCAAAATGTGAAAGCAACATGCTCGTGTTTGGAACTCTGGTTGTGTGTAATCGATTAGCTTCTGGCTGAATATGTAAATACACATTGCGTGTAAACACAAACATTTGTAGAGGTTTGTAAACAATATCAGCATCGCTGAGATGTGGGGCCCTGCTGGATGTTTTAAGATTCATACGAGATGACTGAAAGACAACAGCTGATGATGTTCTGGTTGCTGGACAAGGATGACTGATTTAGCCCACTAGAAATACAAAGAGTTGATTTAGGCCAATAATAACAGTGATGCGGTATTGATCCCGCCTCCATTGATAGCCGACAGTACTTTTCCATTGCTGCATATAGAAAGCAGAGATGGGTTGTTGCCAAAGTGATTTGGTATAACATCTATCTAACTCCTTTTCTTTGTTCTTAGTTTTCATCGTATTCCACCTAAATCTGCATTGCTTGTGACTTTGGGGTGAGTCGCAATTTTCCCGCTTGGGCGTAGGCTAGCAAGCAGCAAAGATGGTGACACATTAACCTGCACTGAAACCGCGTGCGTGCTGTTTTACTGACATCAAACACAGCCCTGTTGACAGTCTCCCCTGCTTTCCTCACAGTCATTGGATAATAGCCAGATTTTAGAAAAGCGTCTGTCTTTTGGAAAGTCAAAATGTGGGATATACCGTAGTCTCAATATTTGGGACGTGGGACCAGGGAGAGAAAGGCTGTGTAGTCCATCATAAAGCGGGACCCCTGATCAGCCTAAACACAGTATGAATGAAAGGACTTTGGTCTAACAGTATACTACTGTAGTCTGGAGACAATCCTGATCACGTGACTGCACATTCTGTTTCACAACACAGATCAATCTTGACCGCTGGCCGCCCACATCAATTTCCTGAAATGCCAATCAGGGACAATGTCGTAGTTGATGACGCAATGGTGCCAATCAGAGACTGTGTCGTAGTTTATGACCTAAAATATCAGCCGCCACTGGCAAAACAGTAATGTAATCTCTGAAGCAATGAGCGGTAACATTAACAGTAGTAGAGTAAACACAGCCATAAGGGCAGTTATTGCAGAAATAGACTCAATAACAACTATTAAACAAGAACAAGAGTGTGTAACATGATGGCTTCACATGTTTTATTACCACAAGCGCCAGAATGCCCACTGGCGGAGCAGGGTACGGCCAGGCTGAGAGCTGCCATTGACCCGAGCTCCCCGTCTCAGAACTCTCAGGGGAACACTTGGCAGGGGGGGAAACTACTGTTTGTATTGTACAGCTAAGAACATCAGACATCAGAGACCTACATTATCACTTGACAAAGGCAGAAAACGAAATGGAACGGTTCAAAGGTAGTGTGTGTGATCATTCAAACTCTGTCAAAACCATTACCTGCCTTCAAAGCTTGCACAGTGATGGTTTTAAGCTCATCATATGTATGTGCTACGGGAAATGTGATTGTGTTGGAACACGCCCTGATGGTTGGGTGACAGATAGTGTGCCAGGCATCCTCGCTTGGCACCGGTGATCAAATCTGACAATTACTATGAAGGCCTGCAGTTCTGACTGCAGGAGTGGCTTGGGCCCCTGATGTCAGCCATCGTAGACCCGTGGGGACAGAGGAAGAGTTCGGGCTCGTCTTCACCTGCCTTTTCTTCTGCCTGTTCTTCTCTTTCTTCTGAAATACATTACGTAAAACAAGTTTAAATAGGTAACAATCTATTGATGTGATGTTTTCGTTCTGCGCAGCAGTGATGAATCATGTTGTGAAAAAGGCGTAACAGCACAGTAAATACATGATTGCAAACCTACAACATGACAAAGGTAGTAACTGTACTTTCTATCTCTTATAGAAAGTCTTGAAGGAAGTTGATTATTTTACTATCAGGGGCTTCCCTTGCTGTTCCTGTGTCGCTATTAAGAGGGACAAGGCTGTTCCTGAGTCGCTCTTAAGTTGGGGCTGAAACGAACACTGTTTAAATAATGAAACCACCGCACACTAAAACAGGAGAAAGCAGGATGTCCACTTACTCCAGTCATCCCCAGTCAGAGAATTGTTTGAAGAGGTGTCCATGTGCTTTAAGGATCCCCAGGAGGCTGTGCAGCTGCAGCAGGCAACACGACCTAATATTGACCCACAATATTGACCATCAATTGTATACTGTGATTGTTATGATCTTCAGAAATTCGTTGAAAACATTTTTTTCAGTATGTATGTTAGTTATTAGAAGTATGCAAGTAAAAGTAGGAAAAGTTATTTCCAGACAAAGGAAACATCTGTTACTTGAGCTCCACCGTCATTGATCACAAACCAAATGCTCCGTGGCGCTACATCATTCGCAGAAGTAATTACACCTTCTTCGCTGTAAGTGATTGAGATCCGTTTGCGGCGAGAGGAGATGAGTTTAATGGAAATCATCAGTTGGGCTGAGCTCCCCAGCAGCTAGTCAGGGTCCCCTGCCGCCCCCCATCGCCTCTCCATAGCTCCTGCCTGCCGTTCTAGCAGAAGCAATTTACAGCGTTGTTAAGTATTAGCCTCCTCCTATAGGAACGAGTAACTCCTCTCTTTTCATTTCACACTCCGAGTCTTTGCTTAACCTTTAAGGCTCTGGTCTTGGAACACCTTCAGGTTATGAAAGCAAGTGCCAACCACGTGAAGGCATATGTGAAGAGATATAAAAGTCTGAGCAGTGAAACTAGCAGATCGTTGACACTGTCCGGCTGCCACCGTCAGCACCTTGGACTGAGTTAATCCTCACAGCTTGCCCTCGTCAGATAATACCACAGTGCCTTCCAAATCTCCAATACCAAAAGCAATCGGAAGGGATTATGCCATTAGGAATTAAACTGTATGGCAATGTTTTAAGTAGTGTCCGTTCTTGGTTGCGAAATCCTAAAATATCCCAAATTTGCACAGTGTAAACAGGAGCTCAGAGGCTATCCATGTGTCTATTGCAAGTGTGTTGATGTTGACCTGTTTAAGATGATACCGTCCCCAAAAACTCAGAGCGCAGATAACGCAGCGTTAGTATTTCTATTTTCATCCACAATGCTTTGTCTGGTTTTATAAAGCCTTACCCCGAGGGTGAGCTCATTATATCAAGGGATTTTAGCACCAAAACGAAATTAGTATGCAGAATAAGCTCACTGTTATCTACAGCATCTGTCATAGATCGGATACGACTAAACCACAGAGTGCAAGTTAATCCATCGAAAATGTGCAAATCAATATTTTGAACCTAAAGTCTATACCTTTTTCTTTCTTGTGTGCAAAGAAAAGAATGTATTTTTTAACTCTTATAATTTTGCTATTAAATGGTATGCATACTGAGTTTCAGTAAGAAGTGCATTTGTCTTGCATATACCACATGTTCTTATTGCAAGAGGTTTATTATGTGCAATATGCAAATATCCTTACCTGGACCCTGGAACACAACCGGTATGACTAAATGACTGCTAACAATTCAGTTCATATAGTCAAGGAGAAAGTTCAGATGAACCAGGAATGCGGTTGAATCTGAAAGTAAATGAAATAGCATAATAAGCCTTAGCCAATACCGCCACAAGAAGGCACTTCTGAGGTTCACACAATCAAAGGACTTACTTGATGTCCTTTTGTTATTAAACCTCAGGGTATAAAATAAAAAGGTGTCGTACAAAACATTACACAATTATCTTGTGACAAACTGAACCCATCTCCTAAGCATAATATTCTACCCATTAATTAACCCTCTGTATTTGGCTGGCATAGAACAACCTTTAGCAATTTCATTACTGGGTACAATTGTATCATCAGCACATCCCTAGTCGAGGACCGGGAAACAGGTAAAAAATTTAGGGGAACGATGATATTATGAATGGATGCATTTTAGGGATTTAGATATTAGGCATAAACCATTTTTAAGGTAAAACATAATAAAATCAATAATCTACATCAAAGTTCTCACAGTATTTATAAGCTCACAGTATTGACAGACCATTCATATCGGTCAATACTGACAATTGATTATTGGTACGTATCCTTCACTCAACTGTTGGTACTCCTTCAGACTTTTGTGTTGTGTTTGTGTTGTGTTTGTGTTGCCACTTTCCAACTATTTCAGAAACTTGGTTTGGCAACTCTGGTCGCATGAGTCACTTTGACAAGCATGTAGCAGACATTCACACCCCTATTCACATGATTATAAACATGTTTGATGTAGATATACTGATTTAAAACCCATAAGTGTAAGGGGAGTAAACAGATAGAGTCCTTCATTATTGAAACTGTTCAGCAGAACTACATTCAACTATATTTTGCCATTAAACAGATAACTACGAATAATTTGGGCCTATGTGCAACCCTTATTTTGTGTAATTTTGGTTGTACATATTGATTGGAGCCCAAATCGTGTAAATCTTTTAAATGTTCCAGGATAGCAACCGTGCTAGAGATGGCCACCGTACGCAGGATTAAAACAATACATTGGCCCGACTGTAGCTTAACCTCAACCAGCGTCACCTTTAAGAGTCTTCTGCACCACAAACTATAGTTTCTGAAAAAAAAAGGATTTCTCCTGGGTTTTCTCATCTCAGCGGAAAATAGAAAAATGATTCCATTAATGTTGCATCTCTCGGGTCATTTGTCAACGCAGACACCTGATTAATTAAGCCTGGTGACTGGATTAGCCTGGCTCTCCCTCCCAGAAATAGGGATCCACAGAGGGTGGAAGCAGTCATCTCAAACTAAGTGAGCTGTGCCAATTTCTATAGTAAGTCACAAGTAAGACATACTTTATTAATATTACCATACGCCTGTTTGCTTTTCCACTTTGGAGTTACTCTATTCTTTCAGCTTAATTACATATGAATAATTAAACAGACCTCCTCCACTGTTTGCTGCTGTTCACAGACTGGATATCCACTGTGTTTATCTGATGGCTTATTTGTGAGCCTCAAGATTAATCATTTAGTAGATGAAAGGAATCTAAGATATATATGATATCTGGGAGTGCATCTGTGTTCCCAGGGTCCTAAGTTCCCCAGTTCAATATTCTGTTAACACACATTATCCCCCCTGTTATGTTACCAGTTTCAATATTTCATGAATTCAGAAACAAATGTACTCAAAAACAAACTGGATTAACTAAGATAATTAGAGTTAGATTCAAAAACATGTTTACTAGGCTTGTTTTCACCTGAGGAAGCATCAAACCAGAACCATTAGTAATTCCATCAACCCAACCATTTGAAAAGTTTCCTCAGGTGTAGGCCTATTGTATTGAGAGCCATATAGTGCTGGGAACCGGCCCCTTTGTCGAGTTCCCACAATAGAGGTTCCCAATTTTGTGCCATATAAATGTAGGGAACATAGGACTGACCCCTGATATCTGTTGCTTGGGCATGGTGCCATCCAAAGCATCATTCTACATCTGACGTAAACTACCACGTGATAGATGTATGCTACTAGCTCACTTTCAGTGACTTAAAACAATAATGCAGCTCTCACAATGCACTGTAGCCACAGGAAGAACCAGCCTGGATACGTCTTGATAAAGACATTATGCCATAACCCAAATAGGGCCAGCAAAGGTACATTATAATAAGGCAGTGAAACAATAAACATAAATAAAACAGTATTCTGTGCTGTCAAATACACCACACAAGGCAGTTATATAACATATTATATATTTAAAGACCATGATTCCCTTTTATGTCAGACAAAAATCTAGTCGTAGACATAAGTACAAAACATTTATCCTTTCTAATGAGTTCCTCTGGTTTCTGTCTCCCACTTGGTGAAGGTGGCTGCATGTGTGTGTGTGTGTGTGTGTGTGTGTGTGTGTGTGTGTGTGTGTGTGTGTGTGTGTATGTGTATGTGTGTGTCTGTGTCTCTGTGTGTGTGTGTGTGTGTTTGTGTACGTGCGCCAGCATCTGTGCGTGTGCCCATGCGTGTGTCTGTCGAGGTGTACACGGGCAGAAAAACAAAAGATGTGCGGGGATCACAGGAGATTTGGCAATGTGGCGTCCTGTGTATCAGGAACATTAAGAAACGTAATGTGCTATTATTCTCCATCAGCTGTAAGCTGCAGGGATCCGTCCTCGGGGCCGGGCTGGTAATAGACCGGGGCTTTAGCAAGCGTCTGGGAGGGAAGACAATTGACAAGGGCCATCGACGCACAGCAGACTTAATACCGTCCACGCTTGTCCCCCTCCTTCCCCCGACCGCAATTGACAGCGTCTGGAGAGAAAAGCAATCACAGCCGCCGGTATTACCGGGTATTTATGTTGGAGCTCCGCCGCCGCACAGCAAATCTTGACCTTTACGAAACCTGATATTCCGTTTTTTTTCGTGGTTCTGTCGGACTCATAGAAGGGCTCCTGTGGCGGGAGTTCCTGGGTGTTATCTGTAGGTTTAGTTTTGCCACAGCTGTCTGTACTTTTCAACCAGACCACACGGCAGCCAGGGTTCAACAGCAGGAGAACGGAGAGAAGAGAGATGTGATGAGGGACTGCTGCTGTCGGGGGGGAGGGATTTGGCTGTGGGCCCAACATCCTCGACACATGTTGACAGATCTTGTTTACATCACGGACATGTCGGCTGTGTGATATCTTTCATGTGTTTAATTTATGGTTGATATGTTTTAAGATAACTGTTGAACTCCAATTTATAAGTTATGAATTATAACAATGTAAGAAGTTCCTTCTGTTGGTTGTTAATGGGTTGTACTTTTTACTATGGTGTCAATGAGGGTAGTGAGATTGATATTGGTTGGTTGTTTGCAATGCTGAGGGCAAATTGGTAATAGATTGTAGTGTTGTTAGTATTGTGCTACTGTCAGTGACACATGGAAGAATTAGCACTTTCTGTCATATTACATTCATGTATTTATATTTTTTCTCTGTATTGTTGTTTATTTATTTAGTTGTGTATTATTATATATTTG
>OMKX01054805.1:0-10000 GCA_900302425.1 Brosme brosme
TTAAAGAAAAAGAAGTTAATAGCGCATATAATTCTGAGACAGATGCCAACAAATCCACAAAAAGTCTATCCGGATACGGCACACAGCCGTACTACGATTCTCTGTCAACAATTTGCAACAATAACATTTGGATGAGTAAGTTCTAGAATGGGGAGGGGTGGGGGCTGCTTCTCTATGCAACCTGAACCTGACTGTTCGGTTCGCACTTCCATGGACAATCTGCTGCGGTTGCCGCAACAAATATTTGTTGCTTTTTCAATCTTGACATTTGTAGTGCTGTGTGTAGCCACACGTTTGCCCCTTCTGAACTTAAACACGTAGTTAATTTCCTTTCCTAGCTCCTCTTTGTTTATGTTGGTATCTCATGTCATGTCACGTTGTCAACATTGGGTACATGGAGCAGAACATAGTGGGTCATGTCCAATGCTTTTTGAAAACGCTTTCTTCATAAAACATGTCAGACATCAGTTGTTTGTATTCATTTTATTAATTAGTAAGCTACATGGGTATCCCGTCTTTCAGAACCTTTCATGACCTGCACTAAAGAGAAAAAAAGTGCATCCTCAATGTACCCAGCACTTCTGAAAATGCACTTCTGAATGCGTCTCTGTCCCCAGCACATTTCAAACCAAACTGACGCCCATGTAGGTATAGGTGTAGCCATGTAGGTAAGACCATGTAGGTACTGTAGGTGTAGCCATGTAGGTAAGACCATGTAGGTACTGCCCCCCAGTAAGACCCCGGTGAGCCCCTCCCCCACTCACCACTCAGAGAGACTTCCTGCTCCATCACAGCCGTCACCAGTCCGGGCCCGTACCTCCTCACGCCCCGTTCCCATGGCGACATGACAGCATCCCCGGGTACCAGTCGGCCCGCGTGCGCCCCCGTGTGGTGGATCATGTCCAGGCAGCAGACGAGCTGCGGCTGCTGCTCGGAGACTGAAGAGGAGCGCTCCAGACGGTCCAACTCAACCAACCAAAGTCCGCTTCGACACTTGATACGGGAGGAAGGAAAGTCATTTAGGAGCATGGATGTGGTGCTCAACAAGCTCACAAGTCATTTTACTGAACGCTATACTTCATGAGTATTAGAGTATGAGATAAATACAGAAAGTTGAACATGGATTACGTCATGAAGAGCAGGGTGAGCATCGTGGCTGGGTGTCAGACCTCCAGCCAAGCAGTACTGGTACCATAACCACGACTATAGCTGACCTGTAGGCACCTGGAGCAGGATGCCTGCCTGCTCATTAATGACATGGAACTGAATTCGCTGTTCAAGTCACTTCGGATAAAAGCGTCTTCTAAATTACATAGTACCTACCTGCTCATAGATGACTTGGTACCTACCTGCTCATAAATGAAGTAGTACCTGCTCATAATTGCATGGTTCCTCTGAGTCAGAGGGTTGAGTACAACCTTCACCCGTTGCACCTACCTCTTGTATTAAGGTCCCCAGGTAGTAATGTCCGTCCTGCTGTCTCCTGGCCAGCACTCGACAGCCAGGGAAATACCCCATGCTGACGCCGCTGCTGTATGGCGTCAGGTCACACGGCGTACAGGAAGTGACCCGGTGATTACCCAGACTGCACCTGGGTGAGAACACTCGTCTTCAAGAAGGAGTCTCCATTTGTTTTTTCTAACAATGCAGTTTCTCTAACTGTCACCAGTGTGCCACCATAACTGTAGCATTCTGCCAAATGTTCTTTAACCTCTTAACTGCCACCCCTTTTTCGAGAATATCCGCCTAAATTATATAAATATCAACATAAACACATTTACGGGACAACCTTTATTTGACCACTAGCTGTGAGAGTGATTAGTCATCATACAACCCATTTATTAATCTATCCATTTGTGACATCACACGTGGGAGTGTCGAGTCACCCCAGATGTATGACAGATCAACTCCCCAGGTGAGTAAGGAGGTACGGTCTGTAACAGCTCATCACCCTCACACCTTGATGTAAATCAGAGGCCCTCTAACGACTCATGGATATGCTCAGGTGTTGACATCCTGTGGTCTTGGTTTGACAAATACCTGAGACATGTTTAGGCAGTTTGAACCAACCTGTACAGCGGATGAGACATGTGCTGGTTTGGGATGTGGATGGATGGAGCATGGACAGACTGCACAGGACAGGAAGTGGTCACTGACTGGCTCTCAGTCATGTGGAATGGAACAACCTGTCAACAGCCAGGACAAACTTGGTTTATGGCTTATTGTGCTGAGTTTGCAAAGCTACACTCTGTTCTAAAACATAGCGTTCAAAAAAGCAACAAGCTCAATCATCTTAGTCTAAATAAAACACACCTTCCCCATAAGCTCCCCATTGGACCCAACTGGAACGAGATAACAGCGCCCTCTAGTGGCGAGGGCCGGACACCGCAGGGTATCCTGCGCTACGCTGTTGAACCATGGGCTGGAATGATCCAGCAGGTAGAAGAAGTTCACCGTCCGCCCGTGTGTCCCGGCGGGCAGGGCGTGGAGGACGGCGTCCGCGTGGCTCGGCAGGCCGGTGGAGAGCAGGTGGACGGCGTTGCAGTCGGGGTCCATCAGCGTGGCGCTCAGGGCCGCTGGGAGGTCCCGTCCAGAGCCGCAGGTCAGAGAGCGGACCCAGGACAGAGCCTGGTACACGGTGGGGGGCGCGCAGGGGAGCATGCTCTGGGACCAGCGGTTCAGCTGGAAACAGTGGGATCACAAACAGTTACCTATGTCATACATCCTACTATATGTTCTATATGTTGCTGTGGTTGGGCTGAGGCTGGGACAGGGAGGATGTAGGAGAGTGAGGCTGGAGTGGGCAGTGGTTATGGTGTATGATTCCTGGCCAAAAGGTTCTGGGTTCGAATCCAAAGCCCACAATCAACGTCTGGGCTTCCTTGAGCAAGATGACAGTCATCTGCGGGGGATTGTGGCATGTATCTAGAAGTCCCTTTGGATACAAACTCCCAGCCTCAAGGAACTGAAGGGTTCAATTCCCAAATGTCTGACGTGTACGTGCATGAGCAAGGCACCCTAATCCTAGATTGCACACATCTACAAAAGTCCACATCCCCGATGTCTGTAGCTTACTTAGAGACATTAAGCAACATGTTTAACATATGCTCAGTAATGACCCCAGGAAATCACTGCAAGACACTTTAGATAAACGGCACTTCCAAATGATGAAATAGCAAATAAAAAACAAAACATTATTTTAAATATTTTGGTTAAGGCTAGTTTCAAAGTTATGTTTTCTTAAAGGGACCCTAGTGTGATTTCGATATCTACACTAATAGAGGGAGGGGATGTCTAATCCAGGGTGTGGTATAGCACCCTGACCCTGGATCAGTTAATGATCGCATCATTAACTGTCCAGGGTCAGGGGTCCTACAGCCCCGGGGGTCGCAAAATTCTCCTTCATGTTTTCTATTCCAGCATGCAATGTAAATATGAGAATGAAAGTGAATTGTAATGTTGACTTTTTTCATATTTTGCATTTATCCTTCTATTTTTATAATCCAATATTAATTTGTGATACCTGCGAGACATTTAAAAAGATAACACCTAGAGGTTATGGGGAATGTGCTGACATATTAAATATGGAAAGGATAAATCTACGACTGGGTGAACTTCAGCTGTGGTCAGCAGATACTTCTCAGCAACATCCCCACCGTCGTCCATTATACTAAAGGGATAACTCCTAGTGGTTTATTCCGCTTATACCAAAGGTACCGACAATAATTGTCAAGTAGTTACTTTCATCTTTAACGTTTTGATCAACTTTATCGGGAGAAATTGTAATATTCTTCCATGGGGCTTTGAGCATATTGCTTTTTCTTTTTCATGGAAACATCTGTTGAATAGTTGCATTTGACCATTGTTGTTAATGTTGGATTTGTAGTGCTGGTAACTGGTAAATGCAGAGGTGTATTGTAACCCTTTGAATGTTATTGGCCAATCAGGATCAAGTAGCCCATTCAACAATGCTATGGTATCATGTTGTCATTGTGTTACTGTGTCTTACTCTAACTTAATTGGCCATTAAGTGAACTTCAGAAGGTTAAGATTGTTTCAAGCCTTGACTTAGGTTTCTGAAATACAAAATACAAACTTAGGGATGAAAAGCAGAAAGGACCTGTAGTCGATGGTTTATTTATAATGCCGAATCCTCCATAACTTTTATACTCACCAGTGCAGGGCCGTGCACAGACATTGTGGGGGCCGTGGCTCAAACTAACTAAGAAGACCCCCCCCACCCACCTGTGCACGTACCTGCACCAGGGATCAGCACATTGTACAGCATAATACTTAATGTGACAACCATTAATATTGAAACGTGACAACAATCAACACTTCCTCACAGCATTGTCTACAGGCCTCAGGGATGTTGCCCTCTTCACAGCTGGCATGAACATGAGTCTTCATCAGATCACGCAGCTCTGGAAATCATACTGTCACGGTTTGTTATGGCACTTTTTACCACTTTACCAACAAAAACAAGGTATCTTTAAGTGGGGGAGATATGTCCCCTCTCCCTGGGGGGGTCCTTTCCTATTCATAACTCTTTATGTTATTTAGTCCCAGCAGTGGCGGACTCGGGGGGCCGCCCCCCCCCCGTGCCTCCATGGTTGAAAAAGCGCACTAAAGTGCCCTCAAGAGTGGCGAAAATGAGAGGAAGTCCCTTATTGGCTGCCATTTACACGTGCAAAAAATGATTGGGTGCCCTCTAGGGCGCCCCTTCATACAATAAATTATGATGATGTGCCGTCTAGAGCAAGACAATACGATAACGTGCCTTAATGAGTGCCCTTCTAGTGGAGAAACGTGATGCAGTGCCCCATAAGGTGCCCTTTTAATAGTCTGTCGCTAGGAAGTGCCCTCTATGCCACCCCTACATGACAGGGTCCCAAAGGGTGCAGTGCTTTATAGGGTACTCCTACAGGACCCTATTCTAATGGATGCCCCTCCAGTGGAGAAAATGTGATGTGGTGCCATATAGGTGCCCTTACAATAGGATCAACTTTTCTTAGTGTCTTTTTGGTGAAAATTATGAAGTGCCCTCTTATTATGGTGCTTTTCCACTGCATTTGGAATCAGTTTTCCCTAGTCTGACTTTGCTTCAAAAAACAGATGCTACAATCCCTGTGACAACTGCTTCAGTAGAGTGATCGTTCTCTAAACTGAAGTTGATCGAAACCCAGCTCAGAAACCGAAAGAAGGCGCTGCGATCTTCTGCTGCTATCAATTGAAAGGCATTCCCAATTGACCATAACGAGGTCATTGACATATACAAACACATGGCCCAAAGAAGAATTCTGCTATGACTCCACCATCTCCGTCCCCTGACTACTAAGCTCCCAAATCATAGCTTTCTCATTGACATTATCACGCCTGTGTGTGTGTTTGTGAAACAAATGTTAATAGTTCCCTCTGTTTTACTTAATGAAGGTGTTTGTGGAATAAACATTGTAAAGGTTTATAGTTCCCTGTGTGGTTTTATCATATGGTTATGATTTTAATTGTCAGTACCATAGTACCAACTTAATGCTAATCGTAATAAAGGATGAGGACTATTTAATCATACATAATGCATCATAGCTTTTTGCGCGCTGGTGGGTCCCCATGTTGTGCAGAATGTGCCCTTTTTATTTTTTCGCCCCTGCCCTTCAAACAGTCTGAGTCCGCCACTGAGTCCCAGAGCGGACACAATAGTGACGTGTGTGTCGTCACCTTGCTGGAGAAGGCCATGATGTTGAAGAGAGACTCTCTGTAGGAGGAGCGGATCAGAAGGGCCTGGATCACCAGGTGCTTCACGGAGCCCAGGACACTCTGCATGTTCTCCGACGTGTCCAGCAGGAAGACAACGTTCTGCTCCCTGTGGCCCGTGAACACCGGAACCATCTCCAGGTTCACTTCCACCTCAGGGGCCATTGTCTGCAGGCACAGGTCACCGTATCTACCAGACATTTCAGACGCTACATTCTTATCATGGAGCTCTGAACTTGTTGATTTCAGGAACAGGGACATTTCTGACCCAACAGAAGTGGTTTCAAGGGGTTTATTTAAGGAACAAACAGGAATGCCTTAAGAATCTGCTTTTTAATACTGCATATTAATAATCACTTCAAAACAAATGAACTCACACAGACATGCACACACAATTTGATAAGATCATGTGTTAAAGTAAACCCTTGTAACTTATTTTCCCATAAAAAAAAAAAACATGTTTTAGGCCAATTTACATTGCAATGATGCCTAACGTTCCAAGTTAAGGAAACCATGAAGATGCCGACTAAACTGGCTACTTGACAGCTTAGCTCAAATGTCTGCACAGTACATGTTAATACTTACCGTTTGACTGCCTACTTGTATTAATAAATCCCCCTAAGTCTTTCTGGCTCCGCATCCCTCGGCTCCGTGACTCTGTTGTCGCGTTGTGTTGCCATAGTGACAAAAAGAGGGCTGTTCTAGTGGCCATTGGAGGGACCAGTTTATCAGCTCATCAAGAGTTTAGCTATTCATTACGAATCAACCCTAGCCTGGTGATTTGTTTAAATATATGTACAGGCTATCTTAATTCACTGGTGTGTTTGATATTACCATCATCACTGCTTAGGGACGGACTATTTTCCATCTAACAGAGCTATACACTAACTACAGACGTAGCCTTTAGGATACTGTACTCCTTCAGCGTTGTGTTAATTTAATCTGACTGCTTAAGTTAAGTATTTAGTCGACTGGTTGACTCCCAAACTTTAAGCTGGGAGTCAAACAAACTAGACTATCCTGCCCCAATGTATCTGCTCTGCTGCCCTTCTCTTGAAACGTGTTATGAGGGACAGTCAGAGCATCATGTCATGCTAAATCTGGCATGGGACATGTCAAAAAAAAAGAAAATATATATTTTTTAAAAATCTGAAGATGCATTGTGATATTTAACCTAATTATTCAGACCATAATTGTATTGTTTTTATTGTACAAAATGTGTGATTGACTGATTTTTCACATTCATGACCACATTCATTATTTTTAACATAATCATGCATGTTAAAAATTATGTTATCGGCTATAAATAGCCGATAACATAATTGTGCTTGTATAATAATTTTTGGCTGCTTTGACTTTTAACTGATCTTCCACTTAATTTAACATGTTGACTGTTATTATCTACCCTGTTTATTAACTACAAAGTTGAACTATGATATCGTCTGTTCACTGCATTGCCCATGGGCCCCGGGTTTACCCACACGACCTGGTTTTCAAGATGGATGCCGAGTATTTCCAAAACCCTCTTGTTTACGTAAATGAAGAATGAATAAACACAAACCCATGGCACGTAAACACATATCAAATATCGGCATCTGATTAGTCCAACGTCATTGAATGTGGCTGAATATTGATTCAGATATTCTGGAGATAATAAAAGCCAATTCGCAGCCAAAACCCAGAAACAATACCAACACCAACACGGAATGGCGTCCGGACAGGGGCCCCGAAACGTGTATGATAGCAACACACGAAAGATAAATAAATAATTGATTTGTGCCATGGCCAATAAATACGCGAGAAATGGTTGTTTCTACCAATGTAACCAATCAGAAGGTTTGCTTAGAAGTGGGTTGTCCAATGTTGTGTTGTAATTCATGTTCCAGGGTACTGCTATCACCGAACGTTTCCTGCACTGGTGCATGGCGGTCGAACAGGAGGAATTGTTGGAAATTTTCTGAGGTTAGTATATAAATTGGTTTTTACCCAGTGTGCATTATTCCTACAGCCATCCATGGGAGAGGGATGGTTGACTTCTGTAGGGATTCAATGGTGAAATGGAGAACCACACATCTTTTATAATAAAGTCCTATTTGGAAAGTCCTGATGCTGATGTTAACATTAATTAGCTCATGGATTCCCTGTTCTTGTTCTGCGTTCGTTGTTAGAAATGAGAGACTCACGCCAACTTGCAAATGTGTTAGCATACATGAAGGGTCATGTTTGAAATCCCAACGAATAAGGTTGATACAGACAGCTATCATATAAATACCGAAATGTTATACTTAAACTGCTGAAAACTCGTCGCATGATGACTAACCGTGCTATCTGTTAGCATTGTTGCTAACCGCCTTTTACGTATGACGTCCCAACTCTGCTCACTAAACGCATGTGGGTCACAGCTGTCACTGATGTCCAGTCGGCACCAAGTTTTTTGGATGTTTTAGGGTTTCTTGAGTGAAACATGCACACAGAATCATACAGCCCGGTGGCCGGACCCATTCATAGTTTGGCGACAGTTGGAGATTAGTAAAAACAAGTGAACGCCACAAAAGGAAAAAGTGAGGAACGCAAATAGTAAAGGCAGGCTTCGGTTCTATTGCCCCTCACCTGTGGCTCTCTGGGTACTTAGTTATATATAGATAGATAGATAGATCTCATAATGTGTGTAAGTTATAGAGCAGAACAAGGGTAGATGATGCAGACAATGCATGAAAGTGCTCTTGCAAAAAATACATTTTTTAAAATCTTCTCCAGTACTGAAAGTTCTGACCCCTGAGGAAAGGTGTCCCATACAACCCGATGTCATATTTTCTCTAAATGAATGTCGTACTTTTAATTTAAAAATGAATTAAACTAGTACCGGGGGATGATGGGTGTGTCACGTTACGTTGTATACATTGTGTGCTTTACTCTATCTTCTGCTCTTTTCCATGTTCTACCAGCTAAAGCATGCTCTTGGCCCAGATAAACCGGGACTCTCACGGGATGGCAGAGTTTCACGATGCGGACGGGCAGCAGGTCACCCTCTGTCTGGCAGAGGCCGTGACCGTTGGAGGTGAGATCTTGAAACTCAATTGGCCCATACGGCTTTCGGGGGGAAGCCTATTTTCTAATAATAATCACAGGTACTCAAATCACATCTTTAACTAATACAAAGCCAGTCACAGCTCATCCGTGTTTTGGTGGTGCAGACCTGTCTAATAATGTCAGTCAAGTGATTGCCACAGGCTGAAATGTTGGTCAAGTTTTGATATGTGTATATTTGGATCCTAATAACTGCTTAGTACCGTAATTTGTTTACGGAAACATAGCAATAACTTGGATCAGGCACAGTAGACTTTAATATGATGTTTTCTGTGTGTTCTCAAGATGGAGATCAGATGGAGAGCATGGACACGGTGAGCCTGCAGGCTGTGACTCTGGCCGACGGCTCCACGGCCTACATCCAGCACGACTCCAAAGCCTCCTTCTCAGATGGACACATCATGGACGGCCAGGTGATCCAGCTGGAGGACGGGTCAGCGGCCTACGTCCAGCACGTCTCTATGCCCAAATCAGGTAACATGTGAGGCCTTGCAGCAGCCGTTCCCCTCCTTTGTCTCGGCCCCCCTGGAGGTTGCCTGAGATGCGTAGGGGATTGGGCGGAACATTGCTGTCATTTCAGCTGTAGATATTTGATGATATATATTTTTTTTAAATCAACGTTCAACATTTCTCGAGTTGTGTGATCAAACATCTGTCACTGCATCAACGGGTTTACACTGCCCATCTATATACTATCCGGGCATTTAACAGATGCTTGTTCCTAGTGTCCACAGTTCAGTCAAACACCATAACCACTAGACCTGTGTTTTTCAACCTGTGGCATGCAGGATTTTATTCTTAGTAGTACAAATTATATAGATCATTGAAAATAAATATATGATGAATATTGTACAGTAAATGTAGTATTATTTCCAAATATTGTTGCTTTGTGCATTCCATCATATGTTTTCCATCGTAATGTTTACGAAAGATGTTTTGTGTCAGTTTGTGTTTTCTAGGTGAACACTGCAAGACTTTTTCTTTCCAGTGTTTCCCACTGCCACGGCCTCCTCTCAGTAATACCTGTGTATAACGGGGCACTGGCACTCTCTCCTCAGCCACTGCATCTGCATTTATCTATTTCTTACCATTTGCGTCGGAGGTTGTCCGAAAAAGGTCTCGGAAAAACGACATGATAATGTAGTGGTACAGCTGAAGTCAA
>OMKX01054860.1:0-11813 GCA_900302425.1 Brosme brosme
AAAGGGCCTGTGTGGTTCCACTCTAAACAATGGCCAGCGAACTACTGCCAGTGTTCTGGTTCCAGATTGACACCGGCATCTTGTTCCTTTGTTCAATGTCTGAAGCCTCATATAGCACAGTCAAGCTGTATGTTTATCAGCATTCGCACAAGCACACTGCCTACACATAAACCCTTCCTTTTTGTGCGCTACTATATAACTTCCGGGGGCATAATGGTATTACAGTAACATAGTAGCACCCTGGTATTGTCATAATGCATTGTGGCAAATGTGTTATGGAAGAATAGTTTCAAGGTTAATCTTTTCTTCCAGAGCCCAGTGCACAATATGGCACTGCTAATGAACATTGACTGTGCTAATAAAATGGATATTGCAGGCTGTGGTCCTGAACTGGCCCCTGAATGATGATAAATTACCGCATGCACAGCACCCACTGAACGGAGTGCATTTGTATAATTATTTGAAACATAATGCGGTGAATACATATTGGCGCTCCACTCTAGTCCTGGTAGAGTTACCAGCCACTAAAAGTAGCCATAACACGATCCGACGTGATAAATAGGGGATCACAATAGCTGTTTACGAACGGGTCTTACTACGCAATGTCACCTGACATCAACTCCAGCCGGAAATAGCAATTGCTTCGCCTGTGTTTGGTAGCACCATCCCTGCTGTTTGAGGCGAGTGTTTGGTTTGTGTGATGTGCTTTTTAAATCTTTGTGCTTTGCTCTTTACTGCAGAGTCTAGAAAGATCCAAGGGGCGTATCCTTTAAAATGTCACATGCAGTGCAGTGTAGTGTAACGCAAAAGTGCACCAGATAAAATACATGAAATATAGCATTAGTCTACTACAATTATGAGGTGACTGTTATGGCGTCAATTCCCTGGTGGTGGCTGTAAAGGATTGGTTCAAGATTAATTTTACTGTGTCAGTTCAAACAAACATGGCGGGCTGCCAGGGTTCCACACATTCACAGACAATTCAGCAGCACACAAGACAGCTGTGTTTTAGCGATGCATGGCAACGCCCCCCATAACAGTTGCACACGCTGTGTTTGCACAGCGATAGAAAGATAAACGGCCAGGCAGGTATTATATATACATGGACTCTGTACCTTTCTCTTTCCAGCCTGGCTGAACCGGTGGAGTGTTTCTAGCCATGAGAACCTGCCGTGTAGGCTGAGTCTCTGTGGATCTTGATCAAGGCGCACAATAAAAAGGAAAACACAATGTGTTGTATATAACTATAATTAGAGGAGTCTCTGTATGTCCGCCTTTTCTTAGATTCTCTCGACAACCGTTCACCCGACCGACTTCACACTTGGCGGGTGTATTTCTGAGGACCCAAGGAAGTGGGGTGTTGATTGTGAAGTTGTCTGGATGAGCGTGTCTCGAGAAAGCAATACCGGAGCCCAGGCTATCGCTCCTGTTCCCAACAGGGCACGTTTTGAACGGGCCCGTTTTGAACGGGCACTGCCCTAGTGCAGTAAAAAATACTACAGTTTACCCCTCAATGTTTTATTAGCATCAAGTTGTATTAGACCTGCGGCTGAACGAAGGTGAGACTTCTATTAAATCGGGGGCAGGGGATGCTTAGCCTGTGCTGTGTTGATTGCAATCTCTTTCTCTCTCTCCCACACAAGTCTTGTAGCCCTAGTCATGGAGTCCGCAGGCGATCGCCAGTATATGCCGTATATTCTTTCTAGAAACTAATAGCAAGGGAAAGTGTTGCCACTTAATTGGTTCATAGGATATAAGCAGGGTAATGGCTTGCCCATTGCATCTGTCCTCCTCTCCAATCTTAACTCCATCTCTCGTTCCTTTTCTTTCTCTTTCTTTGTCTCATATGCTTCCCTTTGTTCTCTCTGTGCCGCATCACTTTTCCGTTGGGATACGTACACATACATTCTCTTTTGATTTATCTTTCTCGATTTAGATTGTATCTCTCAAAAGATGAAACATGATAAAGCTGGGGAAATAGAGACAAAGTTTCACAATTGTTTCTATATTTTCTAACTAGTGGACTCTTTTCATTTCCATTGGCTGCAAATGGTGCTGTGATTACAGCACTTCTTTTTTGAGACGGTGAAAGAGGTTAGTTTCCACCATCTGTTTTGTCCTCAGCATCTGCCATGTCTAAAGCAGCAGTTTGGAAGTGGAGAGGTGGGCATATTCACATTGTCTCAAATTAAAACAATGTTAACAAACATTAAACTTATTACCACAGTACCGCACAGGGACGCAGATGAAATATGCGTTTCGTTTTTATGATTTATCATTCCAGAGGACTTTAATGAATGAAAGCGTTGGGCCTTACCTTCCAAGCCAACTTTTTATTTTGAACTGGCTACTTTGCCCACTAAGCATGGTCTGTACATTTAAATAATGTTTCATGCGTTACTTTATTATGTTTAATCCATGAAATGTAGATCCATTTGGCACCTTTTGAAAGGCGCTCTTGATGCATGGCTGAATAGTTCTGGTCACTCCAAGAGGCGAAGCACACCTTGTTGCCTGGGTGATAACAGTGATGTCACCCTGATCTTCACAAGAGGGACAGAAACTCGGAAAGCTTTCCGAAGCGATGGCTGATGGCTGATGGCTGATGACTGATGTGGGGGGGGGCACACAGGTCCATTTGCACACAACTACAAACCCGGCGCCAAGAGTTGTTCCCAGGGTTAACGTAAGGTGCGACCCACCAACCTTGCTTCGCTGCCAGATCCCCCGGTGAGGGTACAGCCCCCTCCCCGGTCCATCCATCTCCGTCAGACAGCCTCCGGTACTGGCGATAACGTGGCCTTTAATAATAGAGCAGCCGTTATTACTTTCGCAGGTCCGAGTGTTCACCCAGTTCATCTATCATGGAGCCTGGTCCTGGCTAGCGGCCATAGTTATTTTAAATGCTGCACAGGCTTTGGATGGCGTACTCTCAATATGGCAGGTAGCTAATGTTTCAGACTCAGATATCTATTGAGGCGTCTAAGTGACTTCAATTGGCAGAATAAACCAACATTTAGGAGGATTTCTCAATAGGCCGATGTTCATTTAAAGGGATACGCTGAGATATATGTAAACACACAGATAAATCTGCCCTATTTTCGGCGCTGTTATTTGTAGGCTACCTGTGATGATTCATGGGTTTGTAGACAAATTACAATCGTGTTGTGTTGTAACTGGTACTCGTTTTGACTATTCTGAACGGATTGAAAATCTTTGGTAAGTCATTAATGGCGAATTCCCCTCCAATGAACAGGAGCTAGGCTTCTGTAGATCTGCAAAACAATGGAAGCGCATCTAAATCTCGTGTTGTCTGAAGTGATAGATTAAATCTTAGGTCATTGTTCAAAAAACATAGACATGAGGTGCATATTATTTTGTTTACGACTGTGTTTGATTCCATCGCCCCTACCAGAAAGTCAGTCAAAACTATTCAGGTCATTCCTTGTGCTTGTAGATTTGTTACCCCTTCCCAGAACAGAAACAATAAATGTAAACTGAATGCGTATATTTAGGTAGTTTCTAATTTGGAAGTGCTTGCCTGGTGCTCTGCACAATTGCACATACACCGACAAACACATCTTTATTTCCTGAAATAAATGGCCTGTCCACATACACGTCTTTCTGTTAATGCATAATGGATCACATATCATAGATATCCTCGAGATTTGACGTGCATGTGCTCTCATTTCTTTGCCTATCACACGCATGTTTAACACATACCGCCGAAGAGAGGCGGTTCAGGACCCAATCCTCACTCTCGGCAGCCGGATAGGAGACGAGAGGACGTGGCGCTGAAGACACACTCCGTTCCCTCTCACAGTTAGATGCATGAACACCATGATAAGGCTGGCTGGCCATTAAAGATGCACCTGGGTGGTGTTGCAGCATGGAGCCTTAATGAAAGGAATATGTTTCCATGATATATCAAAGACAGAATATAAAAGACACCCTTTATCGGATCATAGCCATTACGGCTTTGAAGAAGGAATTATTTTTTACAAGCCGGGTTGATGTGAGGTTTGAGGTTGTTGCTCATGCTGGGGCAAAGTGTGAAAGAGGGTTGTGTGTTTTATGGACTTAGAGGAATGCACGTAGGAATTTCCATGTGCATATGTTTCACTCCAACCAACATCCCCAGGGCAGAGTCGGACATCGCTGTGTGCAACCTTGATGGCGGACGGAAGTGAAGGATTAGAGTCTTTGTTGCATTCTGGAAGGCGTGATGTTTGGCAGTGTTTGGTAGACTTTGGGGTTGCGGTCTGACTGGCAGATGCAGTCAGACAAGCGACATCTAGTTGTTGTTAAGGTGAAGACAGTGGTGTGCGCAGTATGAGGACGAGCATATAATTGCTGCCTGGCTCACTTTGTCGGTTGTTCTACCCAAGACTACGAACCCAAACGATGTGCTTTAGCATCCATGAAAGGCGAAGGGCAGGGTTGTCTCTAGCACGGCTTAGAGGGTCGCCTTAGTCTTTGAGTTGAAGCAGAGAGAGCGATGTCAGGCTTTGATACTCCTCCCTTCCCTGGAGAGGTCTTTGAAATGCACTCTAATTACAGTGGCTTCTCCTGGCAAAGCATACATCAGTGTGTCGGGCCTGCATGCCTGCTCCTCTATTCCACGCACCCACATCCCATCCTCCCTCCATGTCTCTTAACTCTTATCTCGTTTGCTCTGGATTTCACTCTCTCTCTCTCTCTCTCTCCCCCCCCCCCCCCCCCCGCCCCCCCCCCCCCCTCTCTGCCTACCATATTTCAAACCAAGATCAGGTTTGAAATAACAGTTTTGTACTTCTTTACTTTTCGTAGGTTTCGTATGTCTTTGAGCATTTCTCATATCTGTATAGTGTGAAATACACGTGGATGTGGATGATGTAATTTTGTCTTATCTGTGTATTTACAGTATGTATATGTTTATATATACATAATCTGGGATTGATGTTCATGAGCAGTGTGTATGATTTGTTTGTGTGTGTGTAGGCTCTGTGAGACTAAACCTGGAATTATAGTTCTGTGTTAAACAGCCGCCGTGGACCTAAGCTATGGCGGCCACTTTTGGCTACGCCGGTCATGCAGAGAAACCTTGACGCACCTGTGCCGGCCATTCGACGCAGAAGTGTAAATGAAGCTTTAGTCTGAGGCTATGTCTGAGCACTGGCTGACGTAAATGGGGCTGCTTGGGGGGAGAAGTGATGCCTGATGGCTGCTGAAGTGGGTTGAAGGGGGCAGGAGGAAGAGCAGAGGAAACACAGGCATGGAAAGAGTAGGCAGAAGGAGGCCGAGTTTGGCTTCCGGTCAAAAGCAGAATCAGAGAACGTTTTGGCAATATGAACACTCTGGGGCTCGTACCAGCTACGGATAGGTTCCAGTAAGGAGCCTTTGCCCTGTACGAATTCAAACAGCATGCATGCCAAAGTGGTGATATGGTGTTATTAGGTCAGTTGAGTCAAAGCTGCTGAATTTGAACTCCTAAAATATATCGAATATGCAGGTCGACTTGTGTAATGTGTTTAGCACTGCCGTTGAGTTTATTGTATTAGTTGGTTTAGCTTATGTAAGCCTTATAAATAATAAGGCCAATTTTGTGATAGATGATGATTGTCTTTTGGTTAGTTTGGTGGTTAGGTTAGGTTTTTTAATATTTTCCTCATGGTTTCAGGATAAATAATATTTATCCTGAAACCATAATGAGGAAAACTGAGGTCAAAACTGAGGTGTCGCTATGGTCTATATTCGTCCATATTATGGACGAATATAGACCATAGCGACACCTCAGTTTTGAGTTGGCATGCTGTTTTCCAATCCAATAGGATGCTGTGTCCAGTGGACCTGACACTGAGGGGAGCTCTGCTCCATATCTTATATCACCTGTCAGCAGAGAGTGGACAACAAGAAAGTGAGGAATGACAGATTCTCCATCTCGGTTACTTACTGTGCAACTTTCCCGAGCCCATTCCCCAACCTGTCAGTTCTCGCCTGAGTTTATAACTTTTTTTATTTGTACCGCTGCGTATTTTCGTCTCAGTGGGTCCATATCTCTTATAATCGTTCTTCCTTTCATTCCACCAATCTTTCTCGTTATATATGCTATTTGCCGCCTCTACCTAGACCCTGGCAATAATATCATAGCCTCCATTCATCTCTCCGAGTCATCTTTCAGCCTGTTTCAACATTTAAGGGGGAAGGTGGGGGGGATTCTCAGTTCCTATTTCATACGCTTCTCTACTTGGTTTTATCAAATCGCTCGCCTGCCTTTCTTCCCCTCTCCCCTCCTTCTCCTCTCTCTCAATCTGTCCGTCTCCCGTTTGTCGCCTGTTGATCTGTCCTCTTCTCTCTTTCTCAGTTTGTCTCCCAGTCAGAGGGTCATGTAATCTCATTCGGCCATGCTTAGTCTTTCTCCAATTGCATTTGAATGCCACAGCGAGAGCAGAAGCGAGGAAATCCAATTTTGCCCCACAGCCCTTAAGAGTTAGATGGTGATAAAAGGGGAGCATGTTCCGCCTTTTTTTCTCCTTTCAAATTGTAAAAGTAAAAGCTGGCGTACTTAGACCTAGAGGCCTTTTGATTTATCCCTTTTGATAATAAAATGGACAGAGCTGAAGTTTAACGAAGTACTCATAGACCTGTGTATGTCGTCGTGGGAGTAGTAAAAAGCGAATTAAAAAATGCTCACTCCCGCGTTGCCTTGGCCCTGTTGTTGCGATCATTGTCCTGCTGAAAGGTGAACTTTCTTTCTTTTGTGGACTGAAACATGTTCTCTTGCAGTGTCTGGTTGTATTTTGCTTCTTCTCCTTTCAGTCTTTAACAGGATGCCTACTGATCCTGCTGATGAAAGGCACCCTAGAGCAGGTTGCCGCCAACACCATGCTTGAGTGATGGAACCAAGGATGTTTTCGGAGCCATTGGCAATGTTATGCTTGTACCACACATAGCACAATCTCCATCTTGTTTAATCTCACCACATATCTTTATCTCACAAGTTAGTCGTGTTACTTACTTGCTTTCACTGGGTACTTTACACGTGCTATGACACGATTCCTCTTGAATTATGGATTGTGGCCTTCCTCCCATAAAGAGCAGTTTTATACAGTGCTCTTGGTAGGGTTGAATCTGACACCTGCATGCCCTTCTCAGCCATTGCACCCAGCAGCTCCTACAAAGTAATTACTCCCTCGACCAGTCTCCTTCTGGTTTGGTCACTTCTAGTTGGAGTTTGGAGTGACGGCTTTGTCTATGCTGTGCCTGTGTGCTGGGTTACAGCTTCCTCTTCCTTACCATTGTTCCATCAGTGCACACTCGGATGTTGGTTTCTGTTCTTTCCCTTTCCTTACACCTTTTAATTTTGCCACCGCAAAGGATGTTGGGACTCACAAATGTCTCTTTAGCTTTTTTTCCCCTCTCACTCTCACTATTCCCCCTGTTTCTCATACATCATCTCTCTCTCTCTGCTCTTTTTGACAAACAAGCTGTTCAGCTTGATAAAGCTGTTAACCACCCCAACACGGTCCCCTCTCCCTGCAGGCCATTGGCTGCCACAACTTGTCATAATCACTGTACGTGGCAGTCCCATCCCAAACCTTTACTCCGGTAATCATTACTTTCAGTGTTTCGCTCTGTACTCTGGCGACCAAAAGAGATCGCGCCACAGGCGATAGAACGGGGGTGCCTGTGGGGCTCCCCTCTGTCGCTGGGGTAACATGTCACATGCGCACGCCTCACCACTTTTTGCATGTCTGTCTTGTTGTGAGCACTGTGTAACATCTCTGGCCTACTGCAGATTTTCATTTTTCCGCCTGAGCTTCCGCCTCTTCTTGTCGGGTTGTTTCAGCGTTTTCCCCTGGGCCGCTTCGGGGAGGGGGTGGTGGGGTATCCTGTCTCGTCCTCCCGTGATGTTTGTCTTTTTGTCTTTCTCTGGTTTCAACCGTGTGTTTGTTTTAGCGTCCTTATGCTTCCTGCCGCTGTCACAGCGTGTGTTTGTGTCGAGTGCTTGGGCTTGTCTTCCCCCTGCCGGGAAATATATCGACTACCAGGGAAAATGTGTCATTTCGGTTTCCATTTTCGGTTTTTTTGATAATATGGTATCAAAAATTACAGTTCTTCTCATCACTTTGTTTTTGCCATAGCCCAACTCATAACAACCACCCACTAAATTCTCAATTTGGCCGTACAACGTTTTGAGCATGTTTTTCTCAATGAAATGCACTGATTTGAAACACCAGCCCGAGATATGATCATGGGAACCTCGGTGATTGAAGGTCTTCTGAGTACGATTTTCTTTTATTTTTGTTTTTCCTTGGAGCCGAACCGAAACCATTTAAAAACTAGTTACAGCTTTTACAGCAATGAAGCATGATTTAGCTTTCAAATGTAGGTATTTGGTGAGGTGTCCTCATGGTTGTTGATACACCCCCTTGCACCACACTCAGCATAAAAATTATCCTTCTCACAGTATAATATGAATAGAACTAATGAATATTAAATTACGATACTTCAGGGCCTAATGTCAGGGACCGGCTGCCAAAGGCTATTGCTGCTAACACACGCTCACTGTGGGACAACAAACACTCCATTCCATAAATCCTTTCAGCATTGGCCTTCTTCAATAGCTTAAGTATGCTGTGTATTAGGAGCGATTTAATTAACGGTGCATGGAAAATACTTCCAACCATATTTTTACAGCATAGCTGGTGCAATACTGCTTTTTGATTTTCAAAGAGAATTCAACCTTTTGAAATCTTCCGTCTTGCAAATAATGAAGACCATTTAATGATCTGTCAAACTCATTAAAGACTAGCTCAAAAACTTCCCAGCAGAAAAGTATACACCGTTATTATTCCGTCTGGTGTCTCCCAAGAATGTATCTGGTCTCCAAATATAATTGAGTACAGGCACACCCGAACGGGGCATTCGGACTGGTGGACCAATGGAGCCATTTCATCAAAACTGCATTTATATACTGCAGAATGATAATAATGAGTACATTAGATGTAGAGTGCCTTACATATAGTAAAGAAAGAAATGAAGAGAAAATTAACAAAAACTCAAATATAATACATTATTTACTAGATTACTTTTTTCTTTTGTTGCACTTTTTGCCTTGTGTTTTCACATAGCAACAAGCCAATTAGGTGCTTTTGCTGCATTAATACTGCAAGAATGTTTCTGCTCACCAGTTCTACATTGCATAATAATTGTATTGCATACAATAACAACGGTAACCTCTTTATCCCGAAATGGCCCTTATCCGGGCAAAGCCACTTCCCCCCCTCCCCCCAATTGCAAAGACGGCGTAAGAGATTCAAACACATGAGAAAGGAATCATGTGACACACCCCTAGACAGATTAGATTCGCAACTTTTAGACTATCATAACCATTGTTAGCTAAACTAAAGAAATTTCCAACCCCTAATTAAGGATAATAGAACAATTGTATTTATATATTTCATAACTGTACAGTATGCAGAGCAATATCTTTTTCACATCATTTGAGCTACGAAAACTATGTATCATCCACTGACTCAACTGATTCCACCAGTTCAAACAATATCACTCCGTGACTACAACTCGCAAGACAAGAGGCAAAAATCAATCAAGAACAAACTTTTCTACGTACAACCTTTGTTGTTTAGTCATCAAAGTTGTGGTTGACCGCAAAAAAACGAGATAAATGGACAATCCAGTGTCTATGCACCATTTTGCAACTAAACATGATGTTTATAATCAAGAGTGGGTTTCAGAGGAAATAGGTAGATGGCCTTCAACCAGAATGGCCACCATCTGGTGGCCACATGGTGCAATTGTGATTGTTTCGCTTGATGTCATTCACTGCCCTTTTAAATAGAGGGGGTCAAGTGTCAAAATTGTACAATGGGTTCTCAAAATATGTTTGTGTCTCATAAAGTTCATATTGGCTAATTTGCATTGGTTTGCATTGGATTTATTTGGAGATTTTGCCTGAACCTACCTTTACTCAAACCTCCATCTTTTCTCTACTTTGGCATCTTATTGGCATCATATACTGACCCGGGTACTCATCAGATTTTGTGCTACCAACTGATAAGGGCTACCAACTGATAATGCACTGTGGTATTCAATCTAAAACGTGACATTTAGTTCAGGTGGAAATTAAATCATTTACTTATGCCGTGTTCTAGCTTCATTCACTCTAACCAAGTGGCATCCACATTGAATATTTAACTTGCTCAACAATCTCACCGGTGTTATCTTTCTCTTGGTACCAAGATTACATATACATTAAATTATGTATTATAGCCCTTGCAGGTGTGGAGATATAATCTATTTTCTTTCGGTATGTTATTTTCAGAAAGAAACTCAGAAATAGTCTAGTCTAGTGATAATTTTCAGGCCTGGCAGGTTGCTATTCAATGGGACGCGAAACGCTGCCTTCCTTTTGCGAAAAAAGGCTATTGAATGGTAGAATCGAAAAATAACATTAAATATTGAATTGGATTCATCCCATTGGCTGGTTTCAATCGGTTACACGATCCACAGGTTTGTAAGATCAATTTTGAGCCCTGAATCCCCTTCTTTTCAACAGTAAAAGTGCGCTGAAAATCTCAAATATATTGAGATACAAATCCAATCACTACTTGACCAAAAAAATAGGTAATACGCTACCAAACCTCTGGTGTTATATCGGAGTTAATATATCTCCCCCAATCTGGTAAGAGTTGAATTTGAAAGCGCACCATTCGCTATGGATAAGGATCCACAGGTACTAGTGTGGATGGAGGGCATGTCTTGACTTCGTCTACCCCGGGGGGTAGGCTTATCAGAGTTGAACCAAAGTGCAAGAGGCTGGAGATTAGAGGAGATGGAACGGTGATGGATGTGTGTGGATTCTCTGCAAGGGTTTCTTATGTTCTCTGCAAGGTAGACTATGTTCCCTCGAGTGGTCTCTATTTCTCTACGGCCATTCGAGTAACGCCGCTGTTTCGATAGTGTTGTGGTGAGCGTGTTTGGGGTCGACATTGCCAAGTTTTCAGGTGAAACCTCTTGGGTTTGTTGAGAAGGCTGCAGTCGACCACTGCAATACAACGCATTGCTCGTATTAAATATGGACCTGGAGGACCGTATTTTATTTTTTTACAGAAGACAATGTTTTTGGTGTGTTAGATGAACACATTCCCACATACCAAGAAGAACAAGTGCAGCATAAAAAAGGCCTATTGTTTTCACACCGTCACATCATTTTGTGTCACTTTCTATGTCAATATTTTGAGGCTATATTTAGCCTATACAGTATTTGTCAATCATAATTCCACAGTTAGTCCATATGCAGTTGTAAATGAACGTCCCAAAAAAAATGAGGCCCTAAGAAACAAAACTCTATTCTGCTGTAGGATATATCTTCTCATGCTTCAATGATGGCGCATTCATCATAGAGCAAATGCTGCAGAAAGTGCTGATCATTCGCTGCTGCGTCTTGTGGTTCGGATGGGGCTGGGGCTAGAGGGGTTGGTTACCACAACTGTCAGCCCAGCAACGCCTCTGTTGGCCCAATTATAATTGTATTCCCAAGACCACCATGTCACCAGGAAGAGGTTTGTCTGTGTAATTGGTTGCCTGGAAGCCTATTGGTGCGAAAGTGTATGTGCATCTCTAGGTGTGTGATTTTTGTGTGTGTTATTGCTATGCACCGCAATTTATATATGGGGAAAAAGTGGTCCTATAACTCCCAGTGGGAGTTATATCTGATATTAATGATTTGCACATATCTGATATTAATGATCAGATATCAAGTATATTTAAAAAGGGCCCAAATAATCATAAAGAAACTAACATAAAACATG
>OMKX01054862.1:0-10062 GCA_900302425.1 Brosme brosme
ATAATATATCAACATTATAATATAATTATGTGTTCTGTCATCCACATAGCATGAGTATAAGTTTTGTTTCTACTCTCCATAAACCCAATCAAATACTCCAGTTTACGCTGGGTGCACACTACAGGATAATTAGCCTGACTTTGTGCTTGAATTCCCCCTTCCGATTCTGGTCAGCAAAGCCCAGATTTGTTGATGGTTCAACAGATTTTTCTGCCACATTATCCTGTGCTGTGTGGTACGTTCTATAGGGGGTATGTTCTATAGGGGGTATGTTGTATGTTTGTGCCCTGTTTTATTTTGATTGTTCAGCACCTTGGGCAACCAATTGGTTTTTAAGTGTGCTACTTGAATAAACTATAGTAGCATCCACA
The DNA here is from genome assembly GCA_900302425.1 of Brosme brosme. Classification (NCBI taxonomy): domain Eukaryota; kingdom Metazoa; phylum Chordata; class Actinopteri; order Gadiformes; family Lotidae; genus Brosme; species Brosme brosme. The sequence continues at coordinate 372 of OMKX01054862.1, forward strand.
TGAGGTAATTACATACCTGACCATACCATTTGCATTTAGTCAGGCGCAGCAGTGGAAGGCCTTCGATCCAGGCATAAGGTGGAATCTCTTAATCAATATAAATACGACATATATTAACAAAAAAACATCTTGCTAGCTCCATCTTGTTGCAACTAAGATATTGGCTTAAAACATTTTTTTTTTCGATACAGATTTTTAATCGTAATGAGGCAATTTTTATTTGAGCATGGCACGGTGTCATGCACATTTGTTTAGGTTCTAAAGGTCTAGGTGACCAATCAAGATGCTCGGTGGGAACTACCCACGGTGTAATTTAAAGTACATAGTGTGGGTCCTTCTGACTCGTCCATATTCAAAGGGTGCATAAAACGTATATTTTGTACAATAAAACAATGCATACAGTACACAACCAACATGGTTGTGAACTGTTCTATAAGTGATATCGGTCACAATAAAAATATGTTAATAATAAATCTTAAATTCAATGCATACATCTCAAGTAATTTCCATCACAAATAAATAATCCAATTATGAAATCTGAAGGTCATAGCTGTGATATCTACACAAAAAGGTATAAAGGTCTAATGTCACACCTCTCATCAAGATGTCAAAACATGTTTGTTTTTAAGACATTGGGTTAAACGATTAAAAAGATACAGTTAGGGAACAATTTGGCTCCCAGGGATTGGCCTTTACTGTTTTTCCCTTATTTAGACTGCAAAACAAAGTGTGTTCTTTAAAGACTCAACTCAGCAATTATAAATGTTGAGCCACCATCTTTGGCTTTCTTTTCATTTGAGCAGACGCCCTCGTCAATGGGTGGGGTGGGGTTCCTGTGTTCTACATACTCCACTATGGGGTAGGTCACCGCTGTGAGCAGCAGGACAGCCAGCAGGATGTACAGTTTGGTCTCTAGACAGAGGAAAGTGCTGTAGGCAAAGGCAATGACAAAACCCAGGGACTCCCACATGCGGTAGTTGGCGAATGCCGCCTCCTTGGCCCGTGGAAAGAGGACTCCGTAGAGGGCTGAAGGGAAGCAAGCAAAAGACAGGAGTTGTCACCTGAAGTGCCAAATAGCGTTATATATATTTTTTATGTAGTATTCCATTAGCAGCGTTTATAAATATACATCAACATTCTTACAATAAGTGCATTGACAATGCAGATACTACCCAGGAATTAACATAATCATGTGAGTACATAAAGTTTATCAAATAAAATGTAGCACTTGAAGAAAACTGCTATAGCAGTTATGGTATAGCAGAGCATTCTGGAGGAGACAGCACAGAGCCTGGGCCGCAAATGAGAAACTGAAGGTGGAGATTCACCTTGTTTCCTGTTTCATCACAGATATTCTGCCGTTAAAGTGTGTAGTTGAAGCTTTCAGAGGGGGATTTGTATTTCTACAGTGGCCAGTCTACACGTTGTGGAAACAGGCAAGTCGGCACAGCAGTAAATTAATGTGTGGGGAAAGTATTCCCAAATCGATATAATGATCTTAGAATTATATCTAGAATTGCTTTAGTATGCCTGCGGCCCTGGGGGAGCATCACACCACACAGTGATGCAGCCAGTAAGAATGCTCTCATTCGTGCGTCTGTAGAAGTTTGACATGAGTACAGGGTCCTTGGCAAACTTCCTCAGCCTCCTCAGAAAATAGAGGCGTTGTCGGGCAGTACTGACCACCTTGTGGTCAGTGGGTAGTCCAGGTGAGGTCCTCAGTGATGTGCACCACCAGGAACTTGAAGCAGCTAACCTTTCCTCCTCATTTCCAATGATGTGATTGGGGGCATGACCCCCCTCCATTTATATTATCACCAATGAATTTTTGCTCAGTCTGCCACTGGACAGGGCGCAGCCAAAAGGCTTTTTCTGCTCTAGTTAGTTAGTTAATTAGGTCTTTAAATTCCCATAGGAACATAGGCCATCGACAAAGCTCTTCCATCCTCTCCGGTCTTGGGCCCTCCGCTCTAGATGTTGCCACGACAGCCCTTCTTTCTTCATCTCCTGTTCTGTGGTTCTTCTCCAGGTGGTTCTCGGTCTGGGACCAGGATTGAGGCAGGGGGCAGGTTGGAGAGTGGGGCGCATCAGGTTGGAGGGAGTGAAGCAGGCAGGCTGGAGGTGTAGATCCACATAAACACGGTATATTGAAGTACGATCTGACGACGACTGCAGGGAAACCAGGTGTATTTGAAGGGGAGTTGATGAGCTGATGCAGACCAGGTGTGAGCAGTTGAGCGGCAGGCAAAGCATAGAGACAGACAGGGGGTGTGGCCGACACAGGGGGAGAACACACAGCACAACAGCTGTGGCTATGACAAGTAGTCACAGATCGTCAGCGAAATCTAGATCTTCTAGCTGCTCGGTCAAGCTCCACTGTATGCCGGTTCGTCTAATGTTGGTTGTTTCTTTCATCACCCAGTCTATGCAGAGGAGGAAGAGGAAGGGTGAGAGCAGGCACCCTTGCCGCACACCAGTCAGGACCTAAAATGCCTCCAATATACAGCCTTCATGAAGGACTTGACATCTCGTCCCTTGGTAGGTGCTCCTTATGATGTTGATGATCTTTGCTGGGATCCCATAATGAGCCATCAGTTTCCACAGCATTTCCCTATCCACACTGTCAAAGGCTTTTACAAAATCGATGAAGTTCACATAGACCGAAGAGTTCCATTCGATGGACTGTTCGATAATAATCCTAAGGGTGGAAATTTGGTCTCCACAGGATCTGTTGTTCCTGAAGCCAGCCTGGTTTTCCCTCAGTTTCTCATCGACCCCCCTCTCGAGCAGGATGCGGTTGAGCACCTTCCCAGGTGTTCAAAGGAGCATTATTCCTCTGTAGTTTTTGCACTCCCGGAGGTCTCCTTTCTTGGGGATTTTCACGATGTGGCCATCTTTCCAGTCAGATGGGACATTTTCTTCCACCCAGGTGGTTTTCATGAGGTGGTGGAGTATGCTGTTGGAGGTTTCAATGTCGGCCTTAAGAGCTTCTGCTGGAATCCCGTCTGGTCCCTCTGCTTTCCCTCCTCTCAAGGCCTTAATGGCTTTTCTAAGCCTTTTTACACTGCCAAGCCGGTTCGGTCGCGGCTTGGCACGCCCGACGATTTCACCGTCTTATCTCAAGTTTCCTGTGTAAAACCGAGGGGGTAAAATCCCCGGCGTGAGCTTGGTTCACTGGAGAAGGCGGGGCTGCGCACGGAGTCTAGACCTCTTTAGAATAATTTGCATACTCCCGAATGTTTTTATTTTTTTATGAATGAAGACACCCGCATGCAAGAATAAGTTAACGTCTGCGTGTAGGCTACAAACGCGATTAACTATTTACAAGTGCAAAAACGCCGACATATTCTTTATTTTGCTGACCACTTGTTTTTTATCCCGACAAAAGCCTCGTAAGGACAGTTCCTCTGCGTCTCTCTCGTAGATCGCACCATCTTTCAACGTCTTTGTTTAATACGACTGCATCACCTTCTCTCACATGATCAGCAGCTCACGGATTTCACACGGATTGTGAATCAGGTTGTTTGATGACAAATTTAGGGAGGTAATAATATCTACAGCATATCAGAAACTCTGGTTGTAAGCTATAATTGATAACAGTTGTGTATATTATACTTAGGTAAATGAGTTGGATGTTAATATGCACTTGACTATTTGTCGCTGATCTTAATGGACCACAAAGTAAGTCCACGGTACCTATTTGCCAGTCACTAGACAAATACTACATGAGAGCTGGTAAAACGGGGTTGAGTTACATAGGAAATTATGGGAATGAGAAAGCGCAGCATTACGTCCACTTAATGCAAGTGCTTGATCCATTATAAATGCTTGCCTGTGTTATTTTCCAGCAGCACATAGGGGGGACATTCTGGGCACATTTCACAAAGATAAGCCATACTTTGCATTCCTGGTGAGAGAGCGATCGGTAGGAAGGAAATCATGTGTACAATAACTTGGATGAAATGTGCAAGTATAACACAACAGACACACACTCTTAATTCTCCCTTTTTGTGCTGCGTCACCTTCCTTGGTGTAAATGGACTGATAAAATGTCTGTTACTGCGCGGCATGCCTACCAAGTGGACTGAATCATGGGATATAAACTTCACCCAGAGCCCAAGAACATGTGTACACAAGCAAAGTGAGCATTTGACTAGCAAAGCAAATTTGAATTGAAAGAATTTGAATATAATAAAATACTAAAAGGGAGATTGGGAACATTCTCAAGATGCAGACAAGATAGAATCACACCAGATTTTAGATTTTGATTGAGATAACAGCCACACTAACATTTTTGGTTTTTGATAGACCAAGTTAAAGGCGCTGTTAGCGATACTTATTCGTTGAAATAAGTGTTTATTAGCTCTACATGCCGTCAGCCATCACTGATATATAGTGCTTGATCAGTAACATGGGTCTCCCAGTCCCACCGCTCTGCGCTCAACGGAAAAACTTTTATCCAGATCCCAATTTATCCCATCAGGACAGAGAACTCCTCAAAGAGGCAGTCCTCTCGGTGTATTCCATGGGCAGGCTGCAGGATTTCAGTTTTCACTGACAATGATGGAGCAGGCGAAGAATACAGATTCCAGAGCACCTAGGAACATCACACACAACCCGCCAAGCTAAAAAAAAAACAATTAAAGAAAGAAGAAAAGAATGCTGCCAGACAGAGACAGGAGTCATGCAAGACCCACATTTATATCGGTGTGGCCTTCGTTCGGTGGGAAAACATGTGATGACGTGGGGAGTAGGCAGGGGAGTGCTCACTGCCAAAAACCTCTTTCAAGCAGTGAAACATCAATATAGCATACCTAATATAAACCAAATGTAGTTCATATTAAAGTCAATTTTATCTGCATAGATGCTTCATAGGAGACAAGAAACAGACCACCAGCAGGTACTGAAGCATTAGCTATAGCACTAGCTATGCAAATCATTAAATTGAGGTTTAGGCATTGATTAAATAACCTGGTCCATGGCCTATAACTATTAGAATCGCTGCACCTGAATGTTTTAGAGGTTCCTGTTGCAAGGAACCTCCATGACAACATTAAGCCACAGTTCACTGCTGTGAATGATGCTATATCCCATAATGATGAGCAAAGACTTCCAACAACAAGGTTACGAGGCACTCTCCCTAATGGAGTCTTAAAGAAATAGCAAGGAAACTCAACATCCAAGCACAATGTGACCTTCAACAGACCACAGCCACTGCTGCATTTCCAAAGCATGGACTGGACTAGGACCAGTCCTGGGTCAGGAGTTTAGAAGGATGATGAGGTGATTTGGGGAGGCCACAACACTTCACTATTTTTCTATTTATTTATTTACACACTTTCATCCAAAGCGTCTTACAGTGAATAAAGATACATCTAATTTATGAGCATGTTGGGGCATCTCGCTCTAGGATGCCTATAGGTAGGCTGTATATTGGGGACTGAACCCAGTACGTTGGGCTGATGTTCAAACACAATAGCCAATACTCTATCCTGCTCCTTATGAACCAAAGTCAAATGTATAGTGGGGAACATATACATAAGCCACAAGTCAATTGAACAATGTGACAAACCTTTTCTACATTGAATATTACTTTTTTAAATGCTACAAACGCAAGGAAAAGGCAATTAAAAGGCAATTATTGCTGTTGGAAATGTTCTTCTCCTTGTCCACTGTTGTCCAGATAAACTACTCATATATCCTTTAAGTTGTACACAGAAAATAAAATCAACATTGACCTATGTGGAAGACTCAAGTAGGTCTATTTGCCTTGGTTAAATTTCCAGGTGATCTAAATTGAACCCTGGTCGCTGAATTGGCCCTTAGCTAGCGCAATGATATTGTCTGACTTAATAAGTGACCAGGTATAATATATAGCACAAGAAGTATGGCTTCATGCCACAATTATTTTTTGCCCTTGGTCCCGAGAAACGGCTACTCTAAGAAACCATTGAGATGAGACAGTGTGCATTATTACAATTATCCATATGTTGTTGATTGTATTTCATGCATGTTTATTTGTCTAACTAATTAGTTAGACTTAACAGCCTTAAAGGATCTTGATAAAAGGGATAACTTGAAAGCCTCCCTAAAACACAAAACCCTTTTTGCTGTTGGACAAGGTCTTACTCTCGGAATACCCACAGCAACAAACGGACATGACTGTAAACAGCTTTCAGAAACATTAGCAGATGAAAAGAACCAAATACTAACAACAATTTATTGTTTTTGTATCAACTATTACAAACGCAAATTTCAACCCAGAAATTCTGTTTTTCTGTATCACCTGACAAATAAGAAATGCAACTTCCCAGCATGCTTTGAGAGAACAGACACTTAAATATTTTATGAGAGTTTGTCTCCTGGGATAACGGCTGCCTCTCACTACATCAAAGTGTCCTTCAGATTTTTTAATTAACTCCTTAGGTTGACAAACAACATTATGCTTCCTTTTGTCAGCATAAATTCCTTTCATTCAACCATGTCACTCATGAGCCTTATTTTGGTTCACCTTTAAGTTCATATTCACCTCCCATTCCTCCGTCTCACCAACATCCCATTTTTCACTACTTTCCTCTCTTGCCCTCTTCTCTCGCTTTAAATGACTCATCTTCTTCACCCATCTCTTGACGCTTGACCTCCTCCATCTCCCCACACTCTTCCCTCTACCTCCTCCCACTACAGTAGGGTTCATCCACATCAATGAACTTCTGCTCCAGTTCCCAGCCAAGTGAGGTGAGAGGACTTACAATAAGGTCTGCGTTTGACACTCTGGTACATCTTTCAGAAGGGAAGAGGGGAAGAAACTAGTAAACATGGATGCATGGTCCTTTATCTTGAATGCATTTCCATTACCCTTCTTGGATATTTAGTACAATAGAGTAATCATGTGGAGAGCGATCAGAAAAACATTAGAGGGGGTTAGGAATTTAGGTCAAGGAGCAAAGGAAGTTAAACCATTTAAGCAACAGCTTCTAATAAACATGGTCGATCCATAACGGCCAGTTTGGTTTCAGCTCAACAAGTTCAAAATGTGGATGGATGAATGAATTGTAATTGAAAAAAACATTTGAAAAAACAGTGAAATGTCAAAATTGTTGAACAAATTTACCAAAGTGAAGGGATGTCGTGATGTGGTTGAGATCTTCTTCGAGATCATCTTTAGGCAAAATATTTATTGTGAGCGTTCAGAAGAATAGATGTCTGCCTGTGGCATGATGGATGTGGTTCGACCAATCCTCAGATCCAGAAGTCCAGGCCTCAAGGTGGGAACTTGAGGATTGTCTGATTCTCATTTTGACCATGTGCCCTTTCTGCTACAGTTCCAGGGGTACCATTTACATCAGCTTGGCTTCTTAGCGGAAATGGAGGCCAAGTCTGAACTTGCCAGACCAGCACAAGCCACCACAAGAAATCTGTTTTGGTTCGCCGACCTCATGAAACAGGTGGTGAGGGAGATAACGTGTGTCCTGTATCTACTAGAGTTCAGGAACAAATAACTTTTAAAAATATTAACTTCATTCAGAAAGATTATTAGGGGTATTACTTGATATTGAAAAACTTGCACATTCGTATTTTAACTGTGATCCAAGCAAAGGGCAAAACAATAAAATACAAGCATCCAGGGCAAATACCCTCAACTGATTTCCCGGTTGAGCTGGGAAGGTCACAAACTTTTGGTTTGAGCAAACTGTCAGACATCTACTATTAAATGAAATCAAATTCAAAAGAGCTTTATTGGCATGGAAATTAAACACTTCAGTTATGTTTATCAGTTAAATCAGTTATACTTCCAACAAAAATTGTTTAATTTAACGCAAGCACATAGCATTATTACAGCCCCAAAACATACTCTCCCAGAGGAATATTTTAAAGAATTTAAACAAATACAATTTCCATGTATCTCAGTGACCCTCATTTAAAATAACAAATACTGTATATAAATTGTGTTGAATTTCATTTCAGGCTGTCCGAGAACCAGACTGTCATGGGGCCAGAAGCACAGATGGACTGGGGGTCTGGTGGTTTGGGGGTACGAACAGCAGATGGTACTAGACCACACCTTGCCGTTCAGTTTCTAACACAATAAAAATGTAGAGGAGATAAAGAAAAAAAGGTAGTGTAGTGTTTGATCTGGGTTTGATCCCCAAATGGAGGCATCCTAAGCAAGAACATTGCACATTGTGAAATGTTTTATGTCTCTGAAATCACTTTATAGCACTCTGGATTTAGGCCTCAAAAACCTGCATTAAAGAGGCTCCACAGTGCTGAACATCAGGGGGAAGATTTGTGTTTCTAAACCTACCAAACCCCGTGGTAAGTGACTCAATGGTAACCTGATCCAGCACTTAGTTGACTATCGATCGGTTGACCCGCTGGCTGCTGCTAGCACTCCGTGTCAGGATCACATTCACTGGGAGATGAAAAATAACAGTGCCATGCCAAAGATACTCGCTATATAGCATCACTGCGTGCAGCGGGGGTAAAAACATAGCCAACAACATAGGACATCTTTGTGTAGGTGAGATGGAGACATCATCACACATGGAAGGTAGTCAGATGTTTGGCACTGAGGCGAGACGTGCAAGACATTCAGCAAGGCACCAACAACATTCCCTGTGAATCTGATCCTCTTCCATGTGAAAATAGAGTTTAACGCCAAGTGTAATAATGAATATAATTAAAGCATATTGTTTTTTTTCTCCTATTGATTTCAACATCTAAAACACTCGATATGAAGCTGGCAAACCATAAAAAAGGCAGACTAGGCTATTATATGAAGCTCATGGTATATTTCCCATATAAAACATTTTAGAATAACAATACAGGTGCTCCTTAGTGTGTATGCATCGGCCTGAAGCTTAATTAATCCCTAGTTGATAGTTCTTCAAGATACTATACCACCAAAATAGGAAATACCACACACACATAATTCCAAATTTACGATTACAACAACAAATATTGCAGACCACTCTTTGTGAGGACGGACGACTTCTGCTTTGGAGTGTCAAAGGGCAACAAGTAATACAACAGTTCCACGTGGCAGGTGCACACAATACTCTTCTCAAACACGCACGTAAATGTTTCTGGCTTGGAAAACAAGCCAGGATTAAATATCAGCAATCAAGTCTTGCATGGATATATATATTTGTTATATCTATCTTGAGCATTACACAGATGCATTGAAAGTCACAAGTGGGACATTTTCATTTCCAAGAGCTCTATATGCAATTTGTTCAAAATACATAATAAACCGGGCATTTGTTCTTGTTAGTCACAGTCGACAAATTACCAATATAACAAAAATGCAAGGCTTGCTTATCTGTTTGTGTGATCTTTTGTTCTTATAACTACCCTTTGGCCTGTTACTGATCACGTCACACAAGGATACAGGGTTCATTGATCAACTGCTACTTGACAGCCCAGGGTCATCCCAGTGGTTGAACTTGTGATTGTCTTGATGTTGGCGCCCATATTACAAGAACATACTGCCGTTGGTGGAGTTCAACTTGAAGTAAAAAAAAAGGCTACTTTGGGAGCGCCACAACTACAAGGTAAGTCCAGGATAATCAGCAGCCTGTCAAACCCTGCGTCTCCCTCGGGAGGACGAGCTTCAAAACTGTGGCCTTTCTGACAACTCCCACACCACCAACCCCCTAGAAATCCCACACCTGTACGTTCAATATTATTA